>JAOEHV020311439.1:0-31752 GCA_025447995.2 Isaurus tuberculatus | reverse complement strand
AGCTATGAAATAAACCACAGTATAGCACAGGTGCAGTCCTCTCATCAACTGAGCTATGAAATAAACTACAGTATAGCGCTAAACACTACTATAGCTCTACTTTGCGGAGAGCTCTTAGATTTAGTTAATTAGTCTCAAAAGTTAAAATAAAACTCTTTAATATCTGTATCTTAATGTATTACTGAGCTGCTTGAAAACCATGCCACTTACTAAAGCAAACGGCCAATAGTCAATATATTTCTGTTATGGTTGAAGTCAAGTTTGAATCCGAATTACCTTTGTTCATTTTTGTAACACTTAATGCACAGTGGTCGTAGCTTTCACGTTAACAGTTATAAATTGCTATTTTCTTATTTCAAAAGAATGAAAAAATAATGTGAATATTAACTCACCATTTTTGCTTCGTTTACATCTCCAACTGAAATTATTCCAGCAGACACGTTGATCATAATAGGCTTCACTGGTAAGGTATGAAAAAGTCAATACACTGTTTGTTATACATTTGTTTTTTTGTTTACTGTATTTTTTTGCATAAGCCCCGCCCTCGTATAAGCGACGCATTAGCGTCATCCAAGGAATTGCAATCTTCAGGCAAAACAAACTTAGTTGTTAATTTGATTACCACAAGAAGTTTTACAGTACTAAAGTTGTCAGTGTAGAATTCATAATTAATGATTACTCACCTCCAAGAAAAGGTCTTTCGTTCCTGTTGTAACCTTGAAGAAGGTTTTGCTTTATGTTAGATGAGTTTTCGGGTTCCCTTCTTTCGACCATTACCTTGTCTTTCCCTGAACCTTCCGGCCTGAGGAAAGAGAGACAGAAGATAATGAATACTATTTTTTTACGCTTTCAACCTTTTTTGATAGCACTTAAAGTGCAAATAACACAATTTGTTTTTGCACATTTGGAAAATATAGTGTTTCAAACGTACGATTACAAAATTTGAGGTGTGTAGGACCTGTAAAATTGAAGTAATCTGCCAAAACACAAAGAAATGACATGTTTAATTTTTGAAATCAAAGTAAAAATAAAGCTAAATTGCAACTCTTGCTTTGAGATTGTACCTTTGAAACGCTATATTTTCCAAGTCTTGTATTTTATTATATGAGGATTGGTTGTTTTTATCTTTCAACTTGATGTTTAATAAAACTTACAAAATAGAAAAAAAGTTGTTCTGTAATAAAGTTGATGTCCTATAAATAGTTTTTTATTTTATTTACCTTTCTAACTTTTGGCTATGGTAAGTTATTGAGGAGATATGCTCCAGCGATAAATGAAATATTATTTCCTTTAACAATTATAGTCTATAACCCTAATAATTTAAAAACTCATGTAAACAATCCAACGAAAACAAATTGTAATGAATGGGAGATTCTGCACTCTGGCATCAACAACATCATGACAAGCCGGAGAATAATGGCAGCTATTGACCTGCCGTGATGAATGGCTGTATTGGAAGAACATTGGACGTTTAATTTAATTTAATTTAGCCGGTTCATTTATTCAACTTTTTGTACTATTCCAAATAGACTGTAACTAAATATTTTACTATCTTGAGAGTATTCCCGGTAGATTTGTAAATTAATTTTCTTTTTTTTTCTTTTTTCTTTTAAACCCGTATAACCGTTGCAATACCTTACTTAATCATTTTCACTGATGAAGCCCTAGCAGGGGAAACGTTTGGAATGAAAAAGAAGAATTTTTGCCTGTTAAAGAGAAAGTTTCTTACACAATTATGGTCTTATATCCTGTAAAGATATAAAATCAAGTATGGCAACTGTTGTTGCACCATTTCGGAGAGACGCTGATTACTGTTTAATGAAAATCATTGTATAAGTTATGCATTGAATTGCGTCTTTTCAAACTCCATCTTTTGTACTCGATCAAAAGCTCACTGTCTACACTTATTTGTTTTCATTTGATGTAAAGCAATTATCGCTTTATTGCCAAATTCGAGGAAAAGTTTTTCTATTGCAAATATTTTAATGAAAAGAAGGAAAATATGATCGAGTTTTAAGTGTTTACGATCAATCTTTTTCATTTGACAACCTGATCAGTTTTATGCTTTTGTTTTGGCCACAACATTGTCCTTAATTAGGGTTTTCTCATACTTAATCAAACAGATTACATATTTCAATTATTTTTTTTCGAAAGATTGGTCAGTAAAAATAGATAATGATCAATATCTAGATAATTGGCCACTCTTAAGTTTCCAAAATTGCAAAGCAAACTTTTAAAGTGCTCTATGCCTTGTAACCTTTCAAGGCAATATACTCTTGTTCTATAAACAAGAAAATGTCTTCTCACTTTGAAGGGAAAATATGTTTTTAACATAAAAATCAATGGAAAATAAAAGGAATTTTGGCAGTATAAGAACATATATAGTTTAGCTTGCAAGATTTGTCGCAATTTTTGCTTTGAAAAGAAAAAAATATTTTTAAGTTGCCCACTTAGTTTAGTTAACTTTTGAACTTTCAGTTACTTTTAGATAGTTAGATTTTTCTCGACAAGTTCGCTAAAAATGCTCACTAATTATTACTTTCCTATTTCGTTTGAAAACTGTTAGCAACACTAGTTTTTATAGGACCTTAAAGATGCTCTTAATGATTTAATGTTTGCTTGCATCAGCAGTGTGTGTTTACGGATGTAAAACTCATTTTTTTTGTTTTATTGCTTAATATCTGAAAAGGAGCCGAAATATTGCTTTGATATGTGAGAAAACAGAAAATTTACATCATACATGCAGTGACGGCCAGTGATAAAGCCAAAAGCTAAAGGCGAAGGGCAAAAGGCAAAATGTTTTCACGTATTATTTTGGTACAAGCAAAACTCACTGAGAACGAAGAGGCTATTTGAGAACAGTTTAAGAAAAATAAACATAAAAAATTCTGATAAAGTTTTTTAACTGAAGCAATTCCAAAGTGTAACTTAGCAATATAACATAAACAGGAAAAGATTCATACCACTGAAATTTCATATAAACAAAAACAAATTAGGAAAACTTCAGTTTTAAGAATTAAGAACAGCGACCCTCAAAACTGGGCGCTTTTATATAAAATTTATATCCATTTCTGTTCACCTTGCTGGAGTATGTGAGGGAAATCTAAAAACAAGCTGCTTTATTCGGAATATGACATTGAAATGCCTTTTGTCGCCTCCTCTGAGCCCGGTTAACGGATGCGCAATAAAATAGGCATGAAAAAATTAAGGAAACATGTAACTGAGAATATGATAAGGAACTTCACTATTTTTGAGTTTAGCCTGAAATCTTCCTTATGCATGTTTCACAGCATTCCCAATTTGAAAGGTTTGTTACGATTTTCAACAAATTCGAGATTTTAAAAAGGTTGCTAAATTTCTAATACCTTATAGTTTTTGATTTAGTGTGAGTTTAACTATATACTGTGATTTAATTAAAAAATTTCACAACTTGTTATCAATGTTCTATGGTATTAACTGAAACAAACTATATATTTTTACTTACTAAGTACAGCTAAAAACAAATAACTGTCAGATATGATAAAACAGGTGTTTCTCTGAACACGCGCCTTTATTATTTCTTTGAAAATAAGAAAAGTAACAGATTATATACTGATGTCAAATACTAAATTACTTTATCAAAGTTAAGCCTTAAGTTTCTTAGGAGCTCCTTAACTTATCTTAATCTCAGTCTGTGTTCATTATAAAAAAGATTCTCTATCAAGAAAAAAAACCCGAGTATACAGCATGAACAGAAATAGAGCTAATAAGCATAAAACAAAATTGAGCGTTATTTCTCCGCTTTCTTTATGTCTGCATGTCATCGAAGCTGATCGCTTTTAATTTATAGGCAACTCCTATTTGAAGTTTTGTTAATTTTTAGAGCAAGAATCTAACGTTTCAAGCGTTAGTATTACGTAATAGCCCTTAAGATGTTTTATGAAAGTGTTGTGCTTATTCACAGATAAAATTCAGTTTCTTTTTTTAAAAAAACTGTCCAACGAAAATATATTTATAGACTTTAAACCTTGTGTTTGACAAACCTTCTGATAACCTGTGAGCCGCGAGTAACTCATTTTAACAAATAAGGCTTATTAAGTGATTTCGACTGATTTATTGTTGCAGATACTCATACAAATTTCTTTTTATCAATCAACTTAAGTATATTTTTTTTGTAATATTTGGATGAAAAAATTGCAGTGAAATATCAAGTGGAAGTAAACAATAATCTTAAAACTTTTTTTTTTAAAAAAAGTGATTTCTTTCCCAATAAAACTGTCCAAATAAATTCTTAAAGCTTTGATGTATACTTGAAACCATTTGCAAGATTTAAGATATTGCCTTTTTTTTTGGACTTAAGGCATATACAAGCCTAGATTTGTGTTGAATTTTGCAAAACTACTGAAAGTTTAATAGCTTTGAGAAAAAAAAACTTATAAGATAGCAAGTACAAACAAATAAAGATTTCTCACCTTTTCGGTAGAGCAAATACGGCCCAGAGAAAACTGCTGAGCAGCAATGCGGAAAATTGCGCCATTGTACACAGTGAAATCATAAACGATAGATACAATTAAGAAATGAAACTCACAAAGACAGTTGCAAGTTGAGCATTTCCTCGTGTTATTTGCATCTCGGTCTAATCTTCACTATCACCTGCTACCGACTTTGTTTTGTAAAACATGCGTGGTCATTTGACATCATATGATTTATTAGAATCAATAAATAAAATTATGATTAACATCTTATCTTGCATTTCGTCGTCATAAGATTTATTTAATAAATTGTCAAGAACTTACTGCCTTAGTTGACGAATTGATATTTTAATATATATATATATTTATTTTATATATATATCCTATTTCCCAACATTCTCACCTACGGCTTTCTTTCAAATTAAAACGAATTCTAATTATCTAAAAACACGAGTGGAAAGTTACGAGAAATGAGTTGGAAATTAAACAAAAATTGAATCGAAAATTTAAAAAAATTGGTAGAAAGTGTTATAAAAAAAGCTGAAAATTTTCAAAAATGAGTCGAAATCTAAGTGGGAAGCTCGCTGACCAGTTGAAATTCTGAGCCTGCATGCGGGAAATCATTTTACGGACATCGATCAGCGCTAGATCACCCTGCGTTTCTAGACCTTCAGTGCTGCGATAGCTCCGCTCTTACATGTGAGCGCAGAGAACCGAAACCTCGTTCGAAACGTTAAATCTGTCATGGTTGTAGTTTGTAGGGAAGGTAAATTGCCAAGTTGACCGGAATGTTTCAGTTAATATTGCAATCAGCGTGGAAAGTGTCCTTTCGTTTTCGTCAGGACGACGTACCAAGAACTATGAATAATCATATGAAGCACTATTCACTTGTCTTTCTGCATTGTCAGTGAGCCTTCCCAAAGAGTAGAGAGTAGAAGAACTCACCAAAATTTGGAAGCCAAGGCGCCGCCATTTTGTTTGTGCATGCAAGCTCAAAATTTCAACTGGTCAGCGAGCTCCCCACTTAGTTCTCGATTTTCGACTCATTTTTTAAATTTTTGGCTTGGTTTTTGTTTAATTTTCGACTCATGTTTTTAAATAATTAGAATTCATTATATTTTACAGTTTTTCCACTGGAATTTTAATGTGATATATTTTTTTTCGGCGGAAGAACGCCATAAGAAGGACCGCGAGCGATAAAAACTACAAATACCACATAAAGACTCAAGTTTGCAATTAGCTAGAAAATCCACTGTACGTCTAATTTATGTCTCAGATGGATACAAGAATAGGATCAGGTATCTTGAAAACATTAAATGTCGAGTTTGTTTGCATTATATTGCATTTCTCTGAACGAAGAAAATTTACCCAGAAAAAAACGCTTTGTGCAAACAACAGTAAGCGGCCATGAAAGAGTGTTGGTCCAAAGCAAAACAAAAGCAACAAATACAGCACGAAATGGGTTGTTTCGCTTTACAATGGTAAGTAACTAGCAAAAACTATACAGCAACATGTTTACTTTTTCAAATTTGTGTCTAGATATTTTTGAAACCGGG
Organism: Isaurus tuberculatus; assembly: GCA_025447995.2. NCBI lineage: Eukaryota > Metazoa > Cnidaria > Anthozoa > Zoantharia > Zoanthidae > Isaurus > Isaurus tuberculatus. Next base: position 25,745 of record JAOEHV020311439.1, on the reverse strand, counting down.
TTGTGACGAGTCAATACAAAGTCACGTCTTCAGTTTCAAAGTAGAAAATGTATCAAAATCTAACTATATTTATCGTTGAAGTACTTTTACAAAACACTTGAAAATTCACAACTCTGAATTTCTCCAATAAAAAAAAAGTTAGACGACTTTTATTTTAATAAAAATACTAAGTTTTTCATTCATGTTTTTAAGTTTTAGAGTGGAATCCACCGAAAAATTACCGCCAAAGCATAAACTCGAGGAAATGTCAGTCAGACAGCTTGCACATGTTATGCTCTTGTTTAGTTGGTTTTGTATTCTCTTGCTTTAGCTTATTTTATAAAAGGAATAGAAAACTCGTCTAGCGTGTTGTTTTTTTTTGAGTTATTGAAGCACTGGGAATTTTTTAAGTACACTCAAGAAGTGTTGAGAAACACTTGGCTTTCGGCTCGTGTTCTTCCTAAGAACATTTGTCTACTTAAAAATTAACTCAACAGAACACGCGCACTCGTTAAATTCTATTCCTTCAATAAAACTCAGTTTGTGTTCATTTTCGATAAATATATATATATAATTATGTTAAAAAATCCAAATGCTATAAGGCCAACGGTTTTAATATTGAGAGAGAGCCAATAGGATTCAATGATTCACAGTACGCACCGTCCACTAAAATGATAAAATGGAATAAAAATATGGGACGAGCGACGCAACTGATGGTTTGATGAAAAAGGATTTTTATAGTTTTAAAATATAACCACACAATGATGCAAACCACTTACGTTGCAGTTTAAACTCTGGTTGACAATAGTATAGTAAAACTAAAATATAATAAATTAAACAATCAACACGACGTATATAAAATTTAACAAAATATTATATTTTGGCTAGCCAAAACAGCCTTCTTCAGGTGGTTTAACTTGCCGAAATATAGTATTTTGTTAAATTTTATATACGTCGCATGTTGACTATTTAATTTATTATATTTTAGTTATGATGAAAAACTTTTGTTAAAAATTGGAATTGCTAGAACTGTCACTATACTGTTGGGTCATCATGACATAATAATATAATATATATAATAAACAAATAGTTGTCGTTAGTATATCAAATGTTAGGGCAGTACAGGATCTTTGTTTCGACTTTCGTTTTAGGCTCAGCTGACCAAAATAGCTATTAAGTAACAGTTTTTTTTTCTATGGTTTTGTTTGGAAAAACATAAAATATGTTTATCGAGTCTAAAAAAAGTTGTTTTCAATAAGATTTTATGACCGTTATTATCTCAGCTAAAAAAAAATTTAGGTGAGAGTTTGTTTTAGTTTTTCTCTTAGTATGATAAAAAACGACAACAACTCAACAACGTTAATCGGAAATTAACGTTTATTATCGTTAAACTCAGAACTTATGACTACCGATATTTGGTGACAGCAGTTTGTATCTTTAATGTTTGGCTTAAAAAACAAACATCTAGTCAAAAAAGGAAAGTCGGATATGTGAAAAATTTGGGTGGCCTATTGGGAAGTCAGAAGACTTTTGATTCGGTCTTCATTACAGTTTTTGTTAAAAAAAAGCGTTTAATACGGTCGTCAAACCTAAGATAGATTTCGCTAGAACATCAGAAGACTTGATGACCTCGGGGTAAAATCCAAGACTGGAGGTCAAACCTTCGGAGGACTACCAGTTCCACAAGATTACATCTTTCAGTTTTTTTTTCTCTCAAAAACCAATCAATGGCCAAAATGAACAGTGATAATTAAAGTTTTTTGTTAGAAACACGAGAACCCTTGGTGGCCCCACCCAAAAATGCGAAGCTCTTTCTGAGACTCAGTACACGAAAACAAATTAATCCCACACATAGGACGGGAGAGAGACGGCAAAAACATTACATTACTTTAAAATTTTACCATCAGCTGTCCTAAAAGTCCAACCCTCTAAAACGGTAGATAATAGGAATTGTAATTTTTGCATTCGAATTTGTCATAGCAACGAATTAAAATTGGCAGCAGTTTTTAGTTTTTGTTTTGCCTTATTTAAGTAGAATTATCATTCAAAGTTTTTGTACTTGAATGGTTGAAATAAAAGTTGTACAATGAAATAAGGACCAAGATATACCTCATATGTAAACAAAGAGACCTTACTACAGAGACGGTCGGTACGAAACGTCGTTTTATGTAGGATCTGTGAAGATCTATCAGTCAAATGTAGAAATACAAAACCAGTGAATGAATCAGTATGACCGATATACTACGTAAAACAAAAACCTTTCAGTGAAGCAACATGATTACGAGTCCCAAGAAAGACAAAATAGCTGTCTACAGTTGCAAATCCTGACTTATTCCGAGCTTCTAAGGTGATGTTGGTTCACTGACAAGCTTTTCCACTGACGAAGTATATCAGTCATTCATTCACTGGTTATGTAAACAAAGGGTGATATTTTCATATTTCTATTGCAAACTACTTTTACTGCCTATGGTCGTCATTTAGGAATTGTCGTTTTCTTCAAAATCTTTCAAAATGAAGCATTCTTTAATAACTTTATGCAAAATACCTTTACAAAAACATTATGTTGTGTCTGTCATAGCATTGGAATTTTTTTTAACAATCCAGGGTGCATGGACTGTCAATATTCCTAGCTATGTACCTTTCCATATTATTAAAAATAAACAACATAAAATTATTGCTATATCGCTTTGTAATATACCGTTCCAAATATTGACTGTGAGTAAGAATTACCTCATCCTTAAAAAATGTTTGGTATGAGAGTTCAGCTGTCTTTTATTCTAACAACGACTAAATAGTTTGCCGTTTATTTCTCTAAACATAATGAATTAAGAACCAAAACAAACAAAACTTTGAGACAATGTAAACACTTTGTGAGTTGTGCAAGCCTCCGTAGTAACTTTAGAAAATTCATCGTACTTTTCATGTAAAAATACTTAGATCCCAGCCTTACGCCCAATATCGCCTCTTAATTTGTTTGACCCTATATCGAAATGAGATTTCAAACAAATTAAATGCCCGTGATTCAAACTACATTACATGTTTTTATGTTAATTTTTTTATTTCTTTAACACTTTATTTTCAAGAAAACTCTAAAACATGCATTTTGTTTTTATTAAGCGATGTTAAATCCCTTTCTCTATGAACAAAGATTGGCCCGGGAGATCACAGGTCAGCTGCCAGCTGAGACAGTGCTTATATTTATTTCGGCTGGCATGAGCTAATTCATTAACTCGAAGTTTTTAATCAATTTTGACATAGGGTAGCGGATGTTGTAAAGAAGGATTGAAAAAGGTCTCATATTGATGCAAATTGGAGTAAATTGAGTACATGAACCATCGTCTTTGAGTCACGCAAAAGTGTTTTGAACAATCAGATCCGGAACCTTCCCAAGCATCAAAGCTAGAATTTTCAAGAAACTTGTGTTTTTCAAAGTCAAAGAACAACAAAAACATAGACTGTCTCAGCTGAATCTCAGGTAAGCACAAAGTAAACGACAATTTCATATCATAAGACAAAAGTAGTTGTTATATTTGGTGCCGTTCTGCGAAAGTGTACAGGTTGACTATGATACAGAATTAAGTTTGTTTAGTGTAAACACTGTTTTTTCCCCTTTTCTAATGAAGTTAACTTTGAAGCTCGCGACAATAACATTCAGAAATGATGCGTTCGGATTTAATGACGTTTGTTTTTCGGTTACAGCCATCTGTTATGCCGAGTTGAACGGAACAATTTCTTTTGATTTTCTTCACTAGCAAAATACCGGACTGAGGGTAAAACTGAATTCAAGTATTTTTTATTCAAATCATGTGCATGCACTAACCGGCTTTTTTTCAAAGTTTTTCCATTTAAAGGTGACTTCACTTTTAACTTAGCATCTCTGCTTTTCATAAGAAAACACTGATCTGGCAAGACTGTTAAGACTGAAATTTGCAAATTTTTTACGGAAAATTTGAATACAGTGTATGTACCCGCGGCTGAATATTAGCGAAAGAATACAATTTTTGGACCTAAAATTTGAAAATAGAATATAAAACATATATGTTTGTCTGTAAGCGGGAAAAAACTCTCAGTTTTAAACATCTTAAACAAGAAATATAACTTTTACGAAAATTGAAGTGCTTGTATTCTCATACTGTTAAAAAAGATCGTTTGGTTCGGAGCCAGCTATTTTGCATTGAGGAAAAACTTCTTCAAGTACAAGTGTATGTTTTTAAAAATTAAGAACACGAATGTCCTCCAGTTTCTGCGGTTTATAAGATATTCAGCTGGATTAGTATTCGTGGTTCTCCACGTAAGCTAGCTGAAAACAAAGTGTAAAGTATAGAAAGGACTCAAAAAGGCGGCTGTTGAACGTGGTACTATATGTATGATAATTTGACGGACAGAAGGCCCATAATACAAAGTTCATAGTGCGCTTTATAGGGAACCATCAATGTGGATCGGATAAGGTTACTGACAAGTCTGGCCTCCAGTTTCACTCTGCCTAGTCTCTCCTCCCATCTTCACCTTATTAACCACCATGTTGCTTTATCATGCAAGCTTTGAATAAATATAGAAATGACGATTGTCATTGATGGATAACAGACCATATATCCTAGGCCATTACATAATTAGAACTTACTGTTACGTCATTCGAGTCTTAGTGACGTCTCAGTAGTGACACAAACTGTGAAATGAAAAATAGGGGGTGGGCTAGACAAGACTGATCAATTTTTTTTTATTTGAGCGTCTGCCAAAACCTCGTGTTATTTAAGAGCTTGATCGTTGATTCAGTCGATGGCCAAGACAAAAAACAGACGTGCAGTCTGTAACAGTATTGAACTCACTTTAAGCCTCGCGAGGTATTTTGCTCAGCTCTTTCCTCACGTGTGCGGCGGGCTTTAGCCCCTGAACTCACCGTCCTCCGATTGTCATGGTGTTATATATCAAGAGGTTGATCGTTGAGTAAATGGATGACAAAGACAAAAAAAAACAGACGAGCAGTCCGTAAGAGACTCGAAATCGTGATCTGAGTTTTAAAAGTTCCACTCTCTTCCCCCTTAGCTAACCGTCCTCCGATAGCCATGGTGTTAAATATTTAAAAAAGGATCATTGCTGAGTTAATGGATTACCAACAGACACACACACACACAAAAACAACAACAGAGGAGCAGTGCGCAATAGACTCGAACTCATGACCTTGAGTTATAAGCTCCACGCCCTTCCACCTTAGCTAACCGTTTTTCCGGTGGTGTTATATATTTAGAGGTTGATCGTTGAGTCAATTCGGGATGACAAAAAAAAAGAGGATCAGTTCGTAAAAGACTCGAACTCATGGCCTAAGTTTATTTTGCATCACGCTCTGCCCACTAGCGGTCCAGCGGTAGTTATAGTGTTATATATGTAGAGGTTGATCGTTGAGCCAATGGATGATCAAGACAAAAAACAGACGAGCAGTCCGCAATAGTGTTCAGAATTTTTGTGAAAAGTAAATGAGGCATGCATTTTTTTTATGACGGTTAAGGATAAAGGAGAACAATACCGTCGTCGGCCATTGGCATCATGACTGAAGATATTTTTACATATTTTTACATACAAAAATATATAAAAATTGATGACAGTGAACAGGATGAGAGTGTTGGTAAGTCTGAAAGTCTTAAAATTGTAATATTCTCTTATAGTTTTTTGTATTTAGAAAATAAGAAAAAAATGTTGGTGCGGTCGTTTTTTATCAACGCGGGCGTTGATGAGAAACCGGGAATATTTTTTATTTGGCCTTACAGCAGTCTAGTCATTAAAACGTGGTAGTTTTTGTAATGATAATAGCACCTTATGTACTTGTTAGCCGTCCGTATAAATGAATGAATTGTTTTCAGGGACCTTAAAGGTTTACACCCTTCAGTATTGTATATTAACATCAAAACATTAAAAAAGCAAAACCAATACGACTTTAAAACTTTGTACATATAGCACAATATTTCGGTTGGCCATACCAACCTTCTTAAGGTGTACAAACAAAAAAAAAATTCATTAACATTGAGCATATTGCGCGAAGAACTTTCGTCTGTGTCCGTTAACGTAGGAGTAATGTCCGTTACCATTGTGGTCTTAGTGCCCTTATTAGTGGCTTCAAGTCTGATACATATGCGTTATTGAACAAGTGTGAAGCCAAGATGGCTGGATATTGGCCAAGTTCTTTTTTTTGCGTTATTATGGACCGAGACGAAGTCGAGGTCCATGAAAATGCAAAAAAAGAACGAGGCCAATATCCAGCTATCTTGACCAAACAAGCTTGTTCAATAAAGGATTTATTATATGACCAAAAAATTTCTCTTTACTACTGCAAATCCCGAGCGGGCAACCAATCAGAACACAGAATTCATCTTGCCCGCTCAGCGAGCCTGCCATATAATAATAAAACGTATAAACTACCTGACTTGTAATTATTATTTTAGCCACATCCTACAAGCATCAGCTTTAATTCTGACATCAATTTTGATATGAGTGCATGTGTGTTGGTTCGAGCTTTCACGTGTGAAGAATTGTACACAGTTAATCTATGATTCGAACATAGCTCTGACTGCCGGTAAAATTCTGCTTAGAAGCGATCTCTTCCCTTCTAAGCGGAATAAACGTCAAATAGATGTGGTAGCTGACCTCATTAAGCTTACGCTGTGACACCTTTGTGAGGCCAGGAACTTATCCGTGTTTGACGGTCGTCGGGTCACGGCGGACCGTGTTATTATCCTCATCAAACGTACCATCTCACAGTGGATGAACAACGTTCTTTGTTTCGTTATTGGGCAGGACTTAGTCCTAGCTCCAAATATTTACTTTTAATGCTTTTGGGCACCGATAAAGTAGACGGTACCCTGGAGTGGTTCAGGGGGTGTGGGCACAGTAGAATGAGCACTCCGAGGATAGTATTCGAAATAAGTAATTAATTTCACTTTCTTTTACAGTCGCGGGGTGAAGGGTTATCATTGTGAACAGTTTTTTTTGGTAGATTCCCCTCACCCCCCCCCCCGTGCTACAGAAACGTTTAATTTTAATTTTAAATTACAAGAATTTCTTTGAACCGTCAATAAAACCTGAAAACACAGAAAAAAGTATTAATTGCGCTCAACGACTGAAACCGACTGTGAGCGCAATCTAAACTTAATGCCCGAGGCCTGGGAACAAGTGCATAGAAGAACACGAACACAATTTACTTCGCCATCTTGAATCAGGCGCGAAGTGGCTCTTGGGAATGCTACAATTTAGCTGCACATTGTTTTTCAATACTGCATTACTCGGTAGGTTTAATTAAAAGAAGTATCATGATACTTTTGAGCGTAGAGAAAATCCAATGTTCAACCTACATAACAAAGACGCGTTTTTAATGTGGGTTATCGTTCTGTCAGAAGACCGAGAGCTCACGATCGATAAAACAGAACAGTTAATCACTCGAGTTATTTGAACGCATTTATTAATCTCTGCAAATGGTGACAAGATATTTCAATAAAACGGTCCGAAATAATTTCATTCGTTTTTGAAACGATAAAAGATTATAAAATCCATCAAAATGTTAAGATGGTAACTATCAAAAAGTGTTAGAAATAGCTTAAAACTGCCGCAATTATTTTTTTCTTTTGCAAATGTAATATAGATGTAAATAAAACAATAGGGTATGTGGAACCAAACAATAAGTAAGGCTCAATGAAGCCAAAAAATGGGCAAATATCGTGCAACATTTATTCTAAAATATTGCTACTTGGCTTTTCAAATACGAATTCTAGCGCTTTAGTTTTATTTTCAAAATCTTTCTTTAAATCCCCACAATGAAAAACAAGATGATATTAACTAGTTATCATTGCCAAACAATATAAAAATACACAACCATAATTCTTACACTGATATAATACTGGGCGAGGATTCCTAGGATTCTTAAAGATTCAGTCAAAAAGAACTTTTGAAGAGGAACTATGTTTCGATCATCGCTGTTACTTTTGTCATGCACTCTTTTAATATCCTTGCTGTTTATCTCTGTTTTCATTGCAGAGTAATTGCATTGGTTGAAATCAGTTTGTACCGATCGTTTCAGTGTTTCAAGAAGATCTAAGTACTGTCAGTTTAAGGGATTGAGCCAATATTAACCGGTAAACACATGGATGCTTTATACAAGTATATGTATTGTATACATCTAGACTCTAATATTAAAATTCTTTTTAGATAAAGAGTTCAATAATTTTGGTATGTAGTACAATACTTCCACCTTACGGATTATTCTTTGGGAATGCATTGTGTTTGCACTTTTAATGCTAATTACGAAATCTTGAAAGTAAAACACGTACACATAAACACAAAGTAGTAAATTCAGAGTATAAACAAAGGTTTTCGATAGCAAAGCAGAAAGGCTTTTATTAATTAAGTGAATGTCTACACTAATTAAACAAAACAATGTCGATAATAGGAATTTATCGCGCAAGCGCACTCTTTATTTGCTTTTAAATTCAACCAATAAAAACCGATGCGTAGCTGAAAACTTTCGTGTGCATTGTTCCATAGAATAAATCTTTTTCAGACTCGACAAGCATTAAGAACCAGTTTGAACTGATAACCATATGTTTTGGTCACTTTTCTTTGCAGCACAGTTATTCACCAAAACATTGTGTAGAAACAGTTAATAAACCATTTTATCTGACTTCAGGGGTTTAATTTGTGGTCATAAGATGAGCAACATTTTGAAGGAACCAGCTCTGTCACAAACATTTCTAACTGTTGCCCCGAGGCAAACGCTGCACAATATCATTCTGTCTTTGTAATTTAGTTCTAAATCCTACACGATCTTTCTTTTTGATACGATGATAAGTATTGACAGAATAGAAATACTTATCCAAGTTAACCATCAACAAAGGTGCTTCGTTTATCAAACAGTGCATGTACGCTTCCCACGTTACTAAAGAATCAATGAATAATTGTGAGAAAAAAAGAAAAGATAACGACAAAGGAAGAATAAATTTGTATCACTTGTCGCTTACTCACATATTAATATGGTATTGTTGTACCCGAGATTGTTAAAGTTTACAGCGTGCAGTCAATACTAGAAAATAAAAAAAAGTCACGTGATTAAACTCAAGTATCTCAAAATCAACTAATCAGATCGAACGAATAATTTGGGGACAAAACCACAAAACCAATAATTGTGTTCTATTTTGTAAAAAACAATACTAGATGCTAGTTTCAGCTTTTATGACCGCAACTTTAACCAGATTGTTCTTTCAGTGTTGAAAATCGAAAACATCAGTCGCTCGCAATGGAGCCGAACGCCTGACGAAAGACGGGGTATACCTGAGGTAAACAACATAATAGGAAGGGGTTTGTGATCATTTATAGAGTTCTAGACAGAAATTGCTTATTTTCGGCACATTATCACGTGCTTTGTTCCACATGGAACACTTCATAACAAACTTCTATCGCTTTGATTAATGTAGTAACTAACTTAATAGTCCGATTTAAACCTTAAGATCGAAGGGTTGTTTTTCGTTTTACACATTGGAAGACAAGGGCCAACAGAAACACGCAACAGTTTGCTTCTTTAAAATAGAGTTGAAACCTTTACTGAAGTGTTGATCGTTTTCTAAGCTTACTGTTATGTTGTATATTTCTAAGGCGAGAATGTTCGTACAAAGCAAAGTTAGTGCAGCTAAAAAAAATACTTGGAAGCGTTATATATCTCCACGCTGTGAACGTTGATACATCGAAATACAAGTTTTTACAGTTGAAAGACTTGGATCTTAAAGTTTCTACTCCATTGTGCTTCCCGAAAATAGAACGTAAGATAAGAATGATTTTGCCATGCATTACGTTAGTGACTTCGGATTTTTTTGATAAAACATGCAAAGCCATAAAAGTCAATAAAACTCATATATAACAATCTTGTTTTTCTACGTTATGTGTAAAGTGGCAAACGGGAGCGAGACTCGATCTAAACATTTTCAAATTCAGTTTCGACACATTTTATTTCATAAAACAAAGTCCTAATGATTGTAAACATTGAACTTTATGGCTTATGCTGAAGCAAAAAAAAGTTTTAAGTTTATCTTAAAGATTAATTTTTTGACAAGCCATCTTTAACTATAAACTAATTTGTTTTGTTTTGCCTTAAAATATGCATAAGATATGTATATGACTTTTTAGACTTGTATCCATAAATGAGTGACTCAATACGTTTTTCTTTCCCTTAAACTACCAATAGTTAAGGCATTAACATAAGTTTCAGTTAGTTTTTAAAAGCAGCAATGGCTTTTCGTTTTTCAGCCTTAGAATGAGATATTAATGTTTTATAGTATTACATAACATTAGTGAACAGTTTCTTCAATGTCGAGCCTAACTGACATTTTATGTGTTTCATATCACTAGTTCTTAAAGTTCGTTCTTTTTGCTGTTCATCTGAATAAACTTGTTGCCTTTGTGAAAATTACAGAGAATAATTAATAATACTGAAAATGTTTGAGCAAAGATTCGTTCAAGAATTTCATGATCACAAAAATATAATAGTACTTTTGTTCTGAAAACAGGTGTTGCAAAGTTTAACACAAAAAAATATCATTAGAAAGAACACTACATATATCTCTTTCTTAAGATACAACAAAATAGATTTAGTTTTTTTAACTGTTAGTAGTTAGTTTTGACAAATTAAGTTTTTTTTGTTATAAATTTAACGTTGTTTCACAGTCAGTTTCTTATGCTAATATTAAAACATTAGACTGAATTGAATATTAAAAATTGAAAGCTAAGTTTTCTATTTGTATTGCGCGCTACATGATAAATTTGGCTTTTAAAAAGACGTTAGGATTATATTTAGAGTAAATAGAAAGATGTCAGAAAAACTTTAGAGCACAGTGGATATTAAACGGGGATTAAAACAGAAAGTAGTCAGGTGTTTTAAGTGACACCTGTTGCTTCAGCGTATTTACTCGAGGCAATAACTTTAATTATAGAGTTCAATGTTTTGTTATTGCCTTGAGTTTATATGAGATAAAACGATTTTATCCTAACTTGCCTTTAATTTAGAAACAGTGTTACTATCTACCAAGATGTTATAGATAAAATTCGATGAATTCATTTAGATTATTAAAAAACGCAAGATTATCATTTTGATAAAGAAAAGATATAATTCCAAATTCAATTTATGCTCAACGGAAATTTAAATTCTGTTAAAACATTCAGCATCAATATTTTGTTTGCTTATCTCCTCAAAGAGTTGATTTCAAGTAGAGAGAATCTGAAAAAAGGTTCGTTTGCTTATAAATTAAAACTTGTTATAAATTGTTCTGATCTTACTGCCTATCAGATTACTAGAAAAACTTTTAAACTCTTCACATTGATTAGATTAGAGTAGAAGGAAAACCACAATCGACGTTGGTATTTCCATCTCCTTAACTATTTTCCTTTTTTTCTTAATTCTGATCTGATCAAATATTGAACAAACCAAAGGCGCAAAAAAAGGAGAAAAGTAAAAGTATTGATAATGGTTAGAGCTTTAACATTTACAGTGCTTTATGTACCAACGATAAAATATTTCTGTTTATATCCCATGTTTTTGGAAGCAATATGAAATCATTCATAGTTTCAAGATGTCAAAATATCTCAAAGGAAGCCCTTAATAATATTAATAGCCTGTGAAGTTAATAAACTCACACTTGATGACAAGCAAGTGGGGATATGTATCAATTCACTTAAAAACTCTAATCTTGGCCGGATATTAAGAAAAAAAATATCCAGTAAAGGAAAAAGCTGTCTTCTTGTACCTCATTAAGGAAAACTGCATTGGTCAACCAGTTTTAAAAATAGATTGTCTTTCGCGCATGGCAAATGGAGATGCCGTTAATTGACTTATTGACGGTCACTGAAAAATATTATAAAAGAAAGGAGAGATTTCCATATTAAACAGACGTTCGGTTCATGAGCCATTCGTAAGAACAATAACAAATATAAGATGATAACAATCAGTTGCCATGCAATATATGGAAACCAGTTCAAAACTAGTTTACAGTTTGAGTGAGTTATTTCACCAATATTCTGGTTGATATTTTTAACCAGTCTATTTGGAGCTTCTGTTAACACTCACTTGGAAAAACAAATCTTGATCTTTCACCACGATACTAGGATATCCAATGGACTGACTGATACAGCTAATCAAGCGAAACAAGTGTATGTGTGTCAACCCTGGTCTGATGTTGTGAAATATTCAATTCATAGTTGGTGAAGTAAGTTGAATGTTTAAAATCTCTTATTATAATCTTTACGCCAATTATTAGCCTTTAAATGATTAGATAATTGCAAACAGTAGTATATTGTGCTTTGAGAATGAAGATAAATAACGATAATATCCTAATATTGTAGCCTCTTTAACCCGTAAGATAACAGACTGAACACCTATTATAATATAAAGACTTGTCAAGTAATATTTATTCATTTTCTAGCTAAAGATTGGAAAAAATATTATTGTCATTGAATCAGATATCCAAGTCTAAATCATTGTTTTACATGTTGTGTTATTACTGTAATCTCGTTTAACATAAGCTTAAATGAAAACAAACGCGAAGTCCGTTGAAAAAATTGACACGCCGACAGTGTTTTGTTATACTAGTTTCATGGGAGCTCTAGTCAACTATTTTCGTGAGAGAATTCAAGCTAAATAAACGCTTGCATCGTTATGTAAACAATGAGAAAGATAATTACCACAGAAAGTATAAAGTCGATCTGCAGTGTCCATTCATTGCTACTTTGTTGTCTGTTGCTCAATTTCCATGCGACGCGACTAATGAATCAACTTGTAAAAAGGACCTTTCTGTGAGAAAAATTACTTTAATTAAATATATATCTTAAAATTTTTAATTTTGTAAAGAGTTGGAATAGGGGCCTCGCTCAACGAGCAAATTACTGACTAACAGTAACAGCTCGATATCTCGTTATTGTATTACATCGGCTATAAGGACGCGCGCAAGTCATCAAAAAGGCGGAAAAGTTCTTCTGTCAGTAGGGTTTGGAGTGGAATTTCTTAGCACATTTTTGCGGTGGTTTGATGACACGAACGGCTGCAACTTACAACAAATAAAAAATAACAAAAATGTAGATAAATAAATCGGTACAGAACTTTATGAACTGAAATGAAAAACTTCAAACAACGTTTCACTACGTTAAAGTTATACTCAACTTTTACTAGTGTAAATTTTGTTATTGCAAAGTGAAAACATAAAGAAAGAGCGAAAGAAGAAAGAACGTTACAGAAAACGGGTTCTGAAAGTGTTGCAATAACTCTGTTTTTTACGCTGCGGGAGAGAAAATGGCGAAGTGTTCAAATTGAAGTACAATTTGTGATAAATGTAAAATCTTGTAGCCTAAAACTGCAACAAGTCAGCAAGTCTTGAGAATCCTCGAACTTTGAATATTTATATAAAGAGCTAAATGGAAAGACAAATGTCTTTTTTGACTGGATTTTAGGGTTTTCATCAACACTAACTAAACGGAAAACTCAACGCGCACTATTTTGTTCAGTTTCCTAAAAGATTAAAATGATGGTTGAATTTGTAATCAAATTGTAACCAACTTGTTAAGGCTACCGCACTTTTCTGTAAAAATACCGGAAAATAATGCGACAGTGTTGAAAGACCCCCAAAGGCGCAAGCCGCTTGAATATTAGGCCCCCTGACTGTATGATCCCATGATACAACAATATAAATGTATTTTTAAAGAGTTTACTGAGCCGAACACGTGTGTTATTTTATACAACTAGAAAATTTAAGGTAAATAAAAGAAAGAAAAAAGCTGTTTATCCAAACTGACTTTGTAGGCTACTTCAGATCATTTCGTTCTTGCGTTAAAATTAAACTGATATTTACTTACTCCAAAAAAAATTCTTTATAAATTCAATTAAGTATTACATGGCCCTTTCATTTTATCTTAAATAAATATGGACGTTTAAACGGAAAAGTTAGAATAAATAAATAAACAGATTATTGGACAAAACCAGGTGTCCCGTTGGGTAGCTCATTGTTGGTGCTAAACCTTGATCAACATTTTTGGACGAAGTACACATATTTTTAGTTTTTTCGGATGAAGAGCCATATTTATAGTAGAAATTTCGATATAAATTTGTTATTATTATTATTATTATTACTATTGAAATAATAGTTCTTATTATTATACATAGTATAAGTATACTTGTTAGACACATCACTTACACTGTAACATAATACTAGTTTAGAATATAATACTTCAATCCTCCTACGGAAGTTTGGATTAACAATGGTTAGACCTCGAATTTTAATTCCAACAGTTATATCAACAATTATGGTTTAATAACAGAAAAAAAGGATTTGCTGAAAAAAAGTTGTTACAATCTCTTATAGAATATTTAGAAACGATAAACGTTTTTTAAAAAAAGCCTTTAACTTGATGCCTTATGACTTATGTTTTACATTAAGGATACAGCACAAAACCTGAGGAAGTACCGCTATTTTAATTATTTTCTTAGTTATTTACTTATTTATTACTTACAGTTACAGGAACACTGTATAATCTTGTTAGACAGTTAATATCCATTTACTGAGAAATGACATGCCTTAAATATTTAGTTGCGTTTATGTTTAATTAGCTGCGCAATAGACATTCAAAGAGGTTAGTAACTAAAAGTTAACTATTACCACTAGTGCTACCTTTTAATTTACCTTTTAAGTAAGCATTATAAAAACCACTGTTCATTATCTTCATCATTTCCGTCACCTTCAGCGTAACCGAATCCGTCGTCGTAATCGTTACCATTGTCATTGTCATCATTTTTAGCATGAAATGATCATTATCTTTATCATGCACTGTCGTTACCATTAAGGTTATCGTTATCGTTAACTTAACTCTGAATTAGACCTACCATAACCATTTTCTCTACCTCTATCTACCGTCATTTTATCATTATCGTAATCGTAATCGTAATCTTTATTGTTAACGTTGTTACAACAAGTTGCTATTTCAATGTAAGTGATACAAATCACGAGCCTGCTAGTTAGAACTTGAAAAAACCGTTAGATATTATTATCATTTTTATGACTACTGATTTAGTTTCCCCTCATAGTTTGCTACTAAAACAAGCTTTCCATTTTTGATGATTGTTTTTGTCTTGTCAACTAATAGTGGCTAATTTCACATGCATATCTTATCAGACTGCAGTGCTCGGAAGGTTAAACCTCGATATTGTACAACTGGAAAGTTTAATGCATAAGCATCTAAGGTGGCGTGGTTGGCGCAGTGGGTAAGATCTATGCCTTCCAACCACAAGGTCCTAGGTTCGATCCCCGGTTCTACTGACAATTGAACATTTGTGTGACCTTCTTTTCCGTCAAAGCGTACTCAGCTTTCCATCCTTACGAGGTCGGTAAATGAGTACCAGCTTCGGCTGGGAGCTAACCTGCGATAGATTAGCGTCCGTCCCGTCCAGGGGGAGTCAATAACTCTCGTCCGTTTAACACTACGGAAACCGAAGATAAGCGCCGGCTCCGATGGGCCACTAGGCTCGAAAAAGGATGATGAATAGCTAATGAACATAAAAGAACTAAAAAGTGAACAGCCTAGAAACACTTAAGATATATTTTATATATATCAGAGATCAGTTATCACTTATTTATATACTCTAAAAACTGTGCTGCATAGGTGAACACTTTGGCTAAGTATCAGTTTCAGTCTGAGATCTTGTAAAACAAAGAAACAAGGCCTGTATAACTGTCACAATATATTAGTTAAAAGGACACGTTAATTAGTAAGATTTCCTGGGCGAAGTGCCGAAATCGAAAGTACCATGCAATAAGTAGACACTCAGCCACGCCTTTCAAACTTTCTGTTATGTACTTTTGTGTAAGAGATATGTCAATTGTTTAAAAGTATATGCGTGTCTTTGATTTTTTCAT
Source organism: Isaurus tuberculatus (assembly GCA_025447995.2). Taxonomy (NCBI): domain Eukaryota; kingdom Metazoa; phylum Cnidaria; class Anthozoa; order Zoantharia; family Zoanthidae; genus Isaurus; species Isaurus tuberculatus. The sequence continues at coordinate 9,843 of JAOEHV020311439.1, read as the reverse complement.
GCGGAGCATCTCAAGTCAAGAGCTTATTTCTGATTGTTTTTCTGTGCATCGTAATCTAAAGAGCTTACAAATGAGTTGTAAATTCAGTAACATGTGCTCTAACGTGAGCCCTATTCCACCTTCTGGACAGTGTCAGCAAGATTTAAAAGGGCCCAAGTCTCACTCCTTTTTTATCAGGAGGAAGAATTTAATGAATGACCAACTTATATTGCTTCACCGGTCTAAAAATTAAAATGGTTATCATTAATTATTGTACTCTTCAAAACACACAAAAGAAAATGTCTTTTTAGGGTTTCATTAACTGGCTCAAAAGTATTATTTAATAATTTCTACTCTTCAAGACAAACAAAATTAAAGCTTATTGCGGTTATAAAGTTTTATCAACTGGTTACGGCAGTAGCTAGAAAGAAGAACACCAATCATTCGAACTCTTTAAGACAAACAAATTGAATGATCACTTATTACAGGGTTTCATCAACTTGTTTTAAAAATAGAAGAATGAATAACAAAAATCATTTTTACCCTTTAAGACAAATAGAGAATAAATGGCTATTCTAGTATAATGCTTTGTTTTTAATTGTTCGTTGAGACATTCTTGGTTTACGTGCGATCAGAGTTTAGCAGGAAAAGGTCAAATAATATAGCGCGCGATTCGGATGCATGAATTATCTTTGATCAGCTTACGATACGATACGATCTAAATTACGTGACAGGAAAACTCCTGGGCTTGCAAACATTTTTTTACTTGAAATCAACGTGGGCCTTGCAACTCTCCACAAACCTCCGTTCTTCTGTTATAGAGATATCAAGTTAATTTTGAGTTAGCAACTAAAACATATCACGGACTGGAGAATAATGACCTAATCCTTGTGTAATGTTAACCGTTGTAATATCGCTTTATTTCCACCGCATTAATGACGCGTCAGAGGAAATGTTACTTTTTCACCGAGCATGTCAAATGATTGGAACTACTCCATGTAAGTAAAGTACAACTTAGAAGGTTGTTTTGTTGAATTTTATGGCGAAAAAACTATTTATAGCAACGAAATTATACATGCATGGAAACAAATAGCAATACCGTGCAATATTATACTGTTTTTTCGATATTGCCCAAGTTTTAAACCACAACTATATTTGAACCAACAAAGCAATTTCCTTTCATGTTTAGTAAATGGCGAAGGTTCTAGAATGTGCAAGTTACAAGTAAAATTATCATAAGAAGGCTTGTTATTTTTCTAGGATGTTCAATATAAAAGAAAAATTATTTTCGTTCAACTGCTTTTCGAGTTGTTGTCAATTCAAGTACACAAAAACCTTTTTTCTCGTTTAAGTATTCAAGAAAGAAATAGAAAAAGATCGAGAAGGGCGTGAAGAAAATTTGGGGGGACACTGAAACTTGCAGAGACAGGATTTTCCAGGTGATTTTCGAGTAGAAACTATATCATCTGTCTCAGTATAACAATAAGGAATTGCTGTTTTAGGCTTTATAGATACTTTGAAGCAAAGTTGATTATAAGAATAATTTAGAACTTGGAAACCCTAAAAACAATAAATGATAAAGTAGCCATTTAAAAGAAATTTAATTAAGTTAATCCGCTACCGCTTAGTGCATCATTTGTATAAACCTGTTGCATTTTTGTTCTTTCTTTCTGATATAGATTCTGCCATCATTTTAAAAGTTTTGTTTAAATGCAATGCAGCTTCGAACTATGTTGTTTATTATTTTGTATTGTGTGTCCTTTTTAAAAAGATTCACTTTCCAGTTCCTTACATTCTTTATAAAGACTGGGGAATAACAGTGTTTGGAATGTACGGATTAAATTGCGGCTGTCTACGTTTTAAAGCCAGCGGATGCAGCTTAAGGAAATTGTAATTGCTAAGTTCATTTTTATGCATTAAGTGGCTTTTTAAGCTGATTTAGCTGGCAGTGATGCTGTTTTGCTGTAAAATTGCAACAAAAACTGTAGAGTTTTCTCAAATGTCTTTTTGTTGTCATATAATAGTCATTTTGTGAATCGTTGGTCGCTGCAAGTTTAACTTGTATAGATTTAATTTACCAATAAAATAAATTATCTTCAAAGAATTGTGGATAAATACAACTATAAATGTAAAAAGCTTTGCAATTTCAAAAGTAGACCCACGGTTGGTTTCATTTTGTTTTTAAACCTGGCTAACTACAAAGTAACTTTCAAAGGGACTATGAAGAATCCATCGCAATAGTGTTTGTTTTGAATTCAAAGTATACTAAGTAAAGTATTTCTCTCATAGTCCAACAAACCAAAACGTTTCCAGAGAGTACGCTCTCGAAAGTAACACTTTGTTTTTAAAAATTATATAATAGGGATTTGCGACTGCTATGCGACGTGGTGGTTGGGGCGGGGTTGGAGCAATTACTTTCTGAAACAACGGCCATGGTGTTTTTTTTAGTTATATTTTCTTTTGAAATAACAAACACCTAAGCAAGCGTGTTTATTATTTCTATACTTTATTGAAGCAATCCTAATTTTACCGAAAGTAATTTTACATTACTTTCTGTATATTAAATAAATCAGATACCCCTATTCAAAGAGGGTAATCCTACTATTAGGTGCAAAATGTAATTTAAAGTGTTTTCAATAGGAAATTTGGTTTTCGTTTTTTACTGCTTTTATGAAACAAATACAAGAAAGTAAACAAATTTTAAAACACGGTCCCTAGTTGCTCGGGTGAGTGTTATATTCTCCTTTCACTAATTCTAACTTTTAGCTTTATAAAAATTCGACAACCAATAAGCGTCAGACGTTAAAAAGTAGGAAAATAAATGCTGCAAATTAGTCCATTATAGGGAAATAATGATCAGTAATACAAAATTACAAGGACCGTCTCTACGTCTACCGATGATTTGAAACAACGAGTAAATCGGCTTGCATGTTCTGTTAAAACTTGAAGCCATGTAATCTATTTCATAAAAGTTCGTTTTGATTGCCAACTGGGTCAAAGATGCAAAAGAGTTACAATATCACTGCATGAATATCACTGATATACATATCACGATATGATATTCTCGATCTCAGACTACTGTAAGACCTTGTAAGAAATTTTACGTGAATCATATATTTTCCACAAAAGTTTGTATATATAACGTTATCGTTAAGTATATAGGACATGTGAAAAGAGACTAAGCTATATAGACAATAAAAAGGTGGTATTTAAAATTCCAAAATATTGGACCTTGGATAAATGAAAAAAACAAACAAACATAAAACGGTAAACCATACCGAGACTTTACTATGAACTAAACATCGCGATCGGTATTGAAATAATTGATTTGTTCGGTAGCCCCGCCTTTGAATATTCTACCCACCTTCGGTACATACATACAGATTGCGAAGAAAGTCTCTTTATAACGCCAGAGAATAATTAAATCTCAGTTTCCATTTCCTTGCCGTACTGACAAATCCTAAGACAAAGTAGGACGAAACAGCTGTCTACGGTTGCAAATCGTGACTTATTCCGAGCTCCTAATCATGTTGATTCACTAGCAAGCCTTTCTTTTACGTAGTATATCATGCAGTCATTCATTCACCTGTTGTGTATTTCTACACTGATAGATCTTCACGAATCCAACGTAGCACCGCATTTCGCTCACGGTCTCTGCAGTAAAGTCTCAATATTTTTAAGTATTGGTCAAGGTAGAGGGAACTGTTGCTAAAGCAAAGTGCTAGGAAAGGCTCTAGAACAGGGTCTGAATGGGATTAACTGCATGATTAAGTAATTAACGAAAAATGATAACAGATAAAATTTTAGAATCTAAAATTCTTACTGATTTCTAATATTTGAGATTTTTAGCTGTTTTATAATGAGAATGGATGTTTTAAAATTGCAATACCGAGAATCGGCCAAAAAATAACTGATTACTGAAAGTCAACGGAGAAAATTAACTGATAACCAAGAATGGGCAAAAAGTTAGCTGATTACTGAAAAATGGCCGAAAAATTAATAGAAGTGAAATCTGGGTACAGTCTTCAGACCTTCTTATAAATTATTTTCGGAGGTAAAATTGAATTGTTCTTAGATAAAAAGAACTTTTAAGAGTGATAGGTTGTAATATTGACCTATCAATAATCTTTAAACCGCCACCTGGTTAGCCTAGTTGGTAAGGTGCCAGTCTATCAAGTGGGGGGCTTGGGCTCGATAACATCTGTAAATAGTTAGGCCTTCGCTAAACGAACGACGTTAAACCGTTAAGGTCCAGTCTCCCGACACTCTATTGGGGGACTTAGAAAAACCCACACACTTGTCGAAAATGGCAGGGCTATGATCTCGGTGTTTTGATCTGTCTGTTGTCTACATCTACGCGATGTGAAACCTTTGTGGATTATAAAATATAAATAAGTGAAATAAATTTTCTGCTGCTTTAAAAAACTTACGATTCCGCTTCGGTTTCGTGGCGAAATTTTTTAAACATATACATATAAATTAAAGGGAAAACTCCCTGGTCGAAAGTTTGATCCACAAGTTTTTTCTTTCTTAAATGTAAACAATTAGAAAAAATTACTAACGAATCACCTTTTTGTGAAGTAAAATAAAACTGCAATTAGTATTTTGACGTGTCCGAATAAAATTAAAAAAGATTTTTGTTTTTGGCTAATGATTTGATGAAACTGCCTGTCTGTTAAAGATCTTAAAATATTTGAGGTTATAAATTGATACTAATACTAGGCAATCACTTTATATTTAAGTATTGTATCATATTGCTGTAATGTTTGTTGAACAATGACCTCCCTTGAAGCCTTAAAATCCTTTCAGCATTTACAAGTACATTTAAATTTAAATTTACATTTAAAGCGTTGAAAATGATCGCCTTAATGGAGGGCAATTGACAAAATATTTGCTTTGAACTAATTTTCCAAATCCATCACTCTACCATGGGCGGAGTTGCAGCCAACCAAAACATTTTGCGTTGTTTATTTCTTAAATCGACCAGTTTTTCTACAGAATCTTTAAGTGTTTTTGTTTTCATCTTGTTCAAAATAAGGGCCATATGCAATTTAATGGAAACAGCGCTTTGTGGTGTTGCTCTATTGTTTTCGACTTATCAAACGTACTTAGAATAACTGACTGGTAGGGAAACTAATGAAGAAATATAAAATGGTTTAATAACCTGATGTAAAATGGTTTTAACCAATCAGAACGCGTGTACTATTCGGGTTATTTTATAACGTATTTTCTAGGAAGTGACTCGATGCAGTTTGTTTATAGAAATGTTTAGGGGGCGGGAATGATTGCTATTGTTTCAGTAATTTTAGATTATTTAGCTATTCCCTGTTAAAAAAGATTATATATATATAGTTTTACATCAAATAATATCAGAAACTGTCTTTATGAAAGTAATCAAACCTCTACAAAACCCAGAAATGTTCAGAGTGTCAAACTGGCTGCAAGATTAGCATAACAATAAAGAGAAGCACAAAACAACAAAACCTGACCTCATTATGTGCTGTTTTGGAAGCAAACTTTAAAATTCTATCGCTCTATCAATTCATTTCTTTTCTCATCTGGTAGAACGGCTGTAAATAGAAAATATTGCTCACCAGAACTCTCTTTAATTTATTCAATACTTCTGTTTACCTCAACTTTTGTTTTATTCAAACGAGACATATCTTTTTGCAGACTATATAGCCTTTGTTCCGCCAGGATGCCATTGTTCTCCAATATTGTTTTTCTAGACTTGTAGCTAGCGTGGAATGAATGCCTATTCCTTTGTTGTTAAGAGCTCTACAGCAGTTTACCTGATTAGAAAATGTTAGATTTAATTGCCTTGGAAACTCCAAATGACAACAAACCAACGCATTATAGACACATGACGCATAATTTCTATGAACGCCTACACAACGCCCCAATCAACAGAACCACAATGTTGTTTTGGATGAACGCAATTTTACTTTTTATATAAAAGCTCGTGTTTCTTTCGTCCTTTATGATTTCCACTTCTGCATCAACCAGGACAGATCTAACTATTCTGTTCCATAATTGGTTTGCATAAGCCTACATCGAGTTATACAAAAAAAAAATAAAAAATCTGTTGAACAGTCAAACAGAATTTAGAATATTTCGCATTGGCCGTTTTTCCATTATCGCTTTGAACATTTCTCAAATGACAGTTGGCTTTCAAAGAAGGCATAATTTAGCATTGTTGTGTTACATCCATGAAGCAAATAATATTGACAGCCGAAAAGTACCTTAAAAATACCGCTTAAGAAAATGACATCGAAGAAAAAATCACAAGAGGCCTCGGTGTTGTATTGAATTCGAGACTTACTCATTAAAAAACGTTTAACTTCAGAGATCAAGTATTGAAATAATTAAAAAGTGTATTTCTAGCTTTAATGGGAGCAAAAACAGGCGAGACGTATCGTAAATCATTTTATGCAGACGTCACGATAAAAAAGAGGGTTTTTGACATTATAACGATTTAATATTATCAAGCTTCAGACCCCGTTGCCGTTAAAACGATCGAAAGTTTAACACTTTTTCAAGTTTTGTTTTGATATGTATTTGTTCTGTTATAATCCTTAGTACGATGAATGAATGCAGATCTTTTTTAAACCTTCAAAATAACTTTAATGTTTTTTTTATTTCGTTTTAACTTTAAAGTACGATTCTAGTACTGGGCTACAAAACAAAGTCCTCCCCTTTGAAAATTTAATTTTATCTTTACAAATACAATCATTTCTATGCTAATTTTCCTATTTCGATTTCTTTAGCAGATTGAGAGAGCCAATTTCATACTTCGGTTTGTAGTAAGTATCTTTTTCATCTTAGTTATAGTTTAATTTAAATTTTCAAACCACTTTCTCAGAGAGATAAATCTCACAACAAATTTCGTGCAGTCTGGCGGACCAGTCGAATTTTTCGCTTCATTTGAGAATTAGCAGGCGCTTTATAAATCCCAACGGATAATGAATCTCTGCCACTCGCAAACAACTCTGCAGTTAATTTGGGCGACAAAATTCATTCATTGCGACTAATTGTTTGTATCGCTTTGGCTAAAACAAAGCATTTTATAATATTATGCGCGCCATGAATCTTATTGTTCTTCATCAACTGTCACATTGTTTGAAAAAGAGGTAGCTGTCAGTTGACGTCAATCATATGGAATAGTTGCTATGTAACAAGTGATTGGGTTCTCAGTCACGTGTTTACAATTGTGAAAATTTACTGTCAAGTTAACTGGAAAGGCTCGTTTACACACGGTAGAATTGTTTAACGTTTAGAATATGGCTGATCAATAATCGACCAAGAATACTATTGAAAAAAGTTTTGAACAAAAGATCTGGCTTTGGTAGTCAGCTGATGGGCCTGACATGTCTTATACTTAATCGACATCTTATCAAAACTTATTTTCTTAGGATTTGGAGGAGAGATACAAACATCGCCTAAATTTCGGCGTCTTGGGGGAGGACGCTTGAAATCTGCAAGTATTAATTGCCAAGATACTGACAACAGCTTTAACGGATGGATCGCCTATTTCTTTCGGGGTTTTCCCTCATACTTCTGTGCGTGTTAAGTTGTGTGACAAAAAGCTACGAGGCAGGTAAGTCGAGTTAAAATGTATTTACTTAGAATGGTTAAATCTTTTACGATCACTTCCGTTGTTCAACTCTCAAACTTCCTACAATACTTAATGGTTTGGTTAAGAACTCATAAAACTTTCTTCTTTTGCTCAAAATTATTAGTTCTACGGTAAAGCGGCTCTGCGACCCTAGAATAAAGATGTGTTGAGGTGGAAGTGCTAGTTCAGTTTGTGTTCGAGCCTTGACTACATGTGGGTCCTAAAACAATCGTAAAAACACGGCTTTAGGGTTGTAAACATTGTCTTGTCTGTCCTTAGCGTAAATATAAGGCCTATATTCTCTCGCGGCACTTAGCTTTCGGAGAGTGGAGTACAGACTTATGAACTTGTTTTCGATTATCGTCCAAGATTACTATTCATAAAAATGTGTGTCACAAAAGCCGTTTTGTCGAGGGGTTTAGATTTCAAACTACAACTGGTGCTGTACTTGAGGCGGTCTTGTTCACTCGTGCTTCATTTGTGACTACGCACTTTAAATTTCGTTCTATTTTGCCATAAAAAAGAGAACATCGGTGAACTGTCGAGTTGTGAAGAGCAGCGAGTGTAACCTAAGACAACTAGTATAAGTTGAGTAAATGGTTGTACATTTGTCTGTAATGCGTTTAGAAAGCCATAGGCGTCAGTAGTGTCAGAAAATTAAGTGGCCAACACTTTTAATGTTTGAGTGTCCGTTTTTCAGGTTAGTACCAGGACAATTAAATGAAACGTTCCCGGTGTAATTTATTTTTTTCATTTAGATCGGGTTAAGGGTTGTTGAAAAGTCAGGAGTGCAGAGAGACGAAAACGATATGTACCAATTTTGTTGGTATCATCTTCGCGTGAACTTGTCCCTTGTGGCAAAAACAATAAGCATAAATTTACTGTAAGATGAACTCCGCGGTCTTTGTGTTGGTTCATTGTAAAAAATGGAGCCAAATGTTGAATTAGGTATTATGCCGTGATATGATTCCATTGATCTGTGGTTTGCTATTCTTTCAACCTCTGTTATAAGTTAATTCTCAGCGGTTTGTCGAGTAATTTACTCGTGACGAAATCATCAGATAGCACGTTCACAGCATTTGATTCTACTAATGTACAACTGTAAAAAGTATGTATCTTAAATTTTTGAACACTAGAAAAAGTATTGGCTAAAATACCTTTCAAAAGCCGCTAGTATATGAAACATTCAATCGAACTCAATCGTGAATAACGGAAAAAGGCCAAACAGTTTCTTGTCGCTTACGTGGGCCATTGGGCAATTTGAACTTCGTCGCGAATCACGCATCTCTAAACATATCTGGTTGTTTTGAATTGGAAGACACTGTTTTATACAAAGACCAATATGTTTTCTAAATAAAAGTAGTTCATCTAAATGCTTAGTCTTTTTACTCTTTTTAACATTTATTATTCATTTCAAACGCTTCCTGTAATGCCAGAAGGTACGTAAAGTGATAAACATGTATCCAATCTTCATGCCGTATAGCGGATTAAATTTCAAAAGTTTATATGCGGTCAGACCACTTTACATTTTTTTCGCGTTTTTGACCTTCGATTTCTTATTAACAAAAATGTATTTGAGTAAATCCATTAATTTTAAAGCGGGTAAAGGGTTTGTCGTAATTTACTTCGTTGTATTTTAATTTGGGCTACTCCATTTATTAAATTGAACATCTCCTGTTTCGTTTGAAGTGATGAGCGAATTTGTGCATCTTTGTCTTTAATAGTTTGTTAGGTTTATGAATTGTTTATCTTCCCGCAAAGCAACAGAAAGAACTCGCTGCAAGATATAATATCATTCAAACAATGCTTTCTTTGTAAAACTGTGTTGTATGCTAGTTTTTCTTTGACAACGCAACTAGCGAAATGTTTTGCTTGTGGATTAAGAAAGCAAATATATTGTACCGGTGCTGTCAGTTTGAAATTCTCATTGATCAATTCAAAGCATATTTAGCACTTATGGCCACAAAAGTGGACTGATGTTGAGTTTACCAGAATTTTTGAGGATAAATGAACTTCATGTATTACAATCAATCTTTTGAGATTTATAACTGTAATGAGCAGATTTTCTTGTTTTATATATATTTAGAATTTTTATATTAAAAATGTTTTTTTAAAAAAACAAAATAATTATACAATCAAAATAAATGATTGAACTGGCATGCCCTTGAAATTTACACGCTTTTTTTTTATAAGAACCAGTAAATTTTGCTGAGCCTCATTGTTCTTAATTTTTGGGCGATTTCAGCCTC
>JAOEHV020311132.1:0-11643 GCA_025447995.2 Isaurus tuberculatus | reverse complement strand
GACCTCATACCCACTCCAGGTGTACCTGCTTTCCCACTTAGTGTACCCCACTTCTCAAGCCTTAAGAAACACACTGAAAGCACATAGAGAAGTGTCTCAAAAACACATTTAATCGGTCCAATAGCACTTTTTAAAATTCTCCAAAAACTGTAGATCAGGAAAATATATTCAGATTGACCGGCTGAAAATTTTCTTAATTTTGCACCATGAATGACTACAAGAAATATCAAGTGAAAGAGTTTAAAGAAATAATTATCAGGGCTTGTGAGCAAGCACATGCAGTGATCAAGCAGCAACACTAATTTTACAGGAGAGGTACAATTATATTGTGGCTGGAGAGAATACAAACCCATTCTCCAGTGATAGTAAGTTTGAACCACAACCTTAACTTAAAAAAATATATAATTATATAATTTTATTTACTTTTAATTATTTAATGTTTTTATGTGCAGGGAGGGAGTGGTTGCCCAATCTCCCTAGCCAGAGGCTAATGTTAAAGTGGTTGATGGCACAGATTTTGGCATGAAAGTTGATTCAATGGAGAGAGGAAAACCAGAGATCCTGGAGAAAAATCCTTGGAGTCAGATTGAGATCAGCAAATATCAGCTCAAGTGCAAACCCCAGGATTCAAACTTGGGTCAGCAGTGGTGGGAAGCACGAGTGATGATTGACTACTAGGCCAATCTGATTCCCTTGGCTAATAACAAGCTGTTTCTAGACTGATATAGTTTTGCAATCACCAGCAACAGATTACAGTATTTCCATTAAAAGTTTATATAGCTTTTAGTTAATGATATTCAATCATGTAACAGAAGAACTTGTGTACCTGGTCTCAAATGAAGTTTCACTCTCTGTGGCTGAACTTGAACAAAGCCACCAACTTTTGCATTCTGAAGATGTAGATTTTGTTAATCATTATAATTAATAAACAATCAACTTAGTATCCTTTGGTAGGAAAACAAATTATATTGATTGCATTTTCTGTACTCTCTCAGAAAGTTCTGTTTAGAACTTGAATGTATTCATTTTTTAGTTTAAGTTATCATTTATTTATTTAAGTAAATATTTTGAATATTTGCAGTATTTTTCTTGGTTTTGAAAGTCTGATTTAGAGCATATAATTCATATTCAGTATTTTGCTGAAATACACAAAACGTTAGGGTGAGAATTTTTTATAAATTTAAACAATAATACAATACCTCTACTAATTCTCTATCACTTTTGGGGTTTGTCATGTTACTTTCACAATCTTTGAGATTCTCAGGAAAATTACAGCGGAAACCAATATTCTTTTCGTAATCCTGTTAACAAAATATAGCATAGCTGTCAGTGGTAAGTTCCAACACTCAAAACATCAGCTTCCTACTCATGTTACAGCATGGATTAAATATATTAACCTAGAGTTTTTTAAATCACTTAATATCTTTTAACCCTTTAGGCCCCAAATACGACAAATGATGTGTTGCCAAATTCTCCCAACTGGGTTCCATACTTTCTATATAAGCAGTTTGGGAGAATTTGGCTTTTCAAGTTCCACAGCTTATTCCATTTGATCAGTTCCAAGTTTCTCATTACCAGTTATACTATTTACTTTGAGTTATGTAAGGAGAAGTTAAACATTGGTAAATTGCCTGGGACTGAAAGGGTTAACATTCAAAACATCTGTGTCCTATTCTAGTTACAGAATACCCTATGAGCAAAATTCAGGAAGGTTTTCCCAAGAAAAATCAGGAAAAGAAGGGACACTCTGCTCATGGCCTGCACAATTCCTTTTGAGCATGCTCAAAAATCAAATGTAACCGAGCCTCAAGCGATCTTACTTTGAAAATGAGTTAATAATCAAATCTTGAAATTTGACACAAATTTGTTTGCACCTTGTTCCCAAATCAAAAGATGGGCAGAACAAAATAGCTTGAAAGCACTGACTAAATAAACTGTCGTGATATTGAAAAACTTTAAAAAAAGCAAAAAAATCTGCTAAGCAAAGAACTTCAACATACTAGGCACCCAGATCAAATGTCAAACAAAAAATGTCACTCAAACAAAAACTAAGCAATTGAAAGGAGCATAAAAATCTCAAAGTGCTTCAACAACAAAACAAGAACTTCATTATTGGAGATTATTCTTTCCATTGGGCTGTGAAATCATCAGATGATTGCCATTTGGAAATACTTGATTTGCATTTTAGTTTTGGGTTGAGTTGAGTTTTTATGTTTGGGTCCTAGCATTTATTGACTTGATTGATGTGAGGAAAAGTCAGCAATTCTTATGATTGAGCATGTGCACCAGGGGCAAACCAGTGTGACCAGTTTGAAACTGGACTGACTCATCCATTTTTTTTGGATGATTGGCAGATCAAAGATTGTGCAGGTCATGAACAGAGTGTCCGTTCTCTCCCCATTTGAGAATCTGCTCGCAGGGTAGTTACAGCATGGATTAAAGATTTTAACCTATATTTTATTAAATCACTTATCTTTTCTATGAACTTGGAAAAATTGTTCTGGAATCTTATCTTAACCATTATAATACCAAAATAAATTTTTTAACTAACAAATCAAAGGCCTAACTTTTGAAGCAATACTAAGATAAATTCCCAACCATTGGCAATACTCTTTGTTTGACTGCTTTTGCCAAAGCTAGGACACAACACATGACTGACTTACCTTTTTTGAGCACCATGCACATCCAGCTCGCTGAATACATTCACTACACTTGGTCCTTGTGATACAGTCATTAGCTGAGAAGAACCCGATACTATACGGTTAGAGTGCACTAGTTATTAAGAGGCACCTAGCTTCTAAGAACTTTACTAGGCATTACAAATTAACAACCACTGTTACAGCACTTGCACATCTACCAAAGATCAGTTTCAGTTAGTACTTCAGTATCAATAACATTTTAAAATTCTGCAATTTTTTTTATCCATCCAATCTTAAGATGCAGGAAAAATTGGGATTCATTTTCAAGCTTTGAAGGTATAACCCACTAAGGAGTCAGGTGGTCTGACATTTTAAGGTTGAAATGGTATCTGACTGTAAAATTCTGGACAAGAATTTTTTCAAAAAATGTTTGTAAAGTGATCCTAAGTTTGATTTCAAGTATTAACTTAATTAATGACAATTTAAAAAAATACTGGGTCTCAAAATCAGGAATTTTCCACTCCTTATCACAAGTTGTCAGGATGGTTTTCAGTAATAATTAGGGGAGATTCTGATGAAACTAGGATGATTAGAAAATCTGTGCCCAAAGACTTTTTTTTCTAGTTCCAATAACTTTTTTTAATTTAGATGGTAGTTTTGACATGGACAAAATCTTTGAAAATTTAAACCAAAACTCTTATATAACGCGACGTGGTTGGCATAGTTATTAACTTAAGATATTTTCTTTGTAACCACAAGGTCCCAGGTTCCATTCTAGGCCCTGCCAGTTTAAAAACTTGAACATTTGTGTAACCTTCTTTCTAGCTGCCAAAGTTTACTCAGCTTTCAATCCTTTCAAGGTTGGTAATAGAATACCAGCTTCGGCTTGGAGCTTACCTGCTATGGAACTGGAGGGCAGAGCAGCTCCAATGGGCCACCAGGCTTGTTAATAAAAAAGGACTTAGCTCTTAAATATGAAGACTTATTGAAACCTCATAATTCATACTGAACTCTCTCCCTAACATATATATTGTCAGTGATAGAATTCAACAAATGCAGTAATATTTTACTCAGAAACAATAATATATAGGAACTAATTTAAATGTTTCAGATATAAAGAAAGTGTTAAGATTATTTTAGACTACATACCTTGAACCTCACTAGGTAAATGTTGTGTTACAAAGTAAAAAATAAATAGCAGGTAAATTGACCTCATCTTCAGGCTGTATAATTTGGACAAAACAAATTTAAATAGTTAACTTCATAATTAGTTTGAAACACAGGGTTTTATTGCCCCCGCAGTGTTTTGGCCAAAACCCAAGGAGCCAGCCTAGTAGCCTCCAGCGTGTGTATATATAATTATATTGTACACAAGGGGGAATGGTCTGTCAGGCAAGTAGCGTTACTTTTTTCTTTACTTAGACCCTACACATTTCGGCTCTTGCCTTCCTCAGGGGTCATTACAATCACTAAAGCTGTTTTTTCGCGGATATAGTTTTCCACGAAAATTAGATAATTGATTAGAAAAATCTGTGACGTAAACAATGTTAATATGTTCTAGTAGACATAATTAACTAGATTAATTTCGGAGATCCTACTAAACTCTGAATGCCCTTTATAAAAAATAGTTCTTAGACAATCTTTGTACAAAACTCTGAATAAAGGTCTCTATATTGCATCCCAGAAATCTAGCCTGTTCTCTTATTTAACCCACTGGGCTGTATGCTATATATATATATAATTATGGATTTTAATTAAAAAAAAACAAAATAACATGCCTTTTTGCATACACAGTAGGCAAAATGATCCTGATTCCAAGACACTAAGTGCACATAGTTGTATCGGGTAATTTTTGAGCTGTCACCAAGGCCGCAAGGTGGTGTTGGGTAATTTTTGAAGCCTACCACTAGGCTATAGATGGCAGCGGGTAGAATTATAGTTTTTGGGGTGAAGAAGGTGAATTAATAACTTGCTTAATTATTATACAGTTACTCATTTGAACATAACAATAAATCTGCAATATCGAATTGAATTGTTTGGTAAAGAACTTGATTTGTCAGGTAATTTTTCAAGTTTACCATAAGGTTAAAGATTGGAGCACATGGAACGTTTTTGAAGTGAAGAAGGTGAGTATGAGATCACTCTAAAAGGATATCACATCTTAGTAGTATTAGTACAGTTAGTAAAGGTTGGGGCAGCTGTAGTGAAAACTATTCTTAGTTTATGAATTAATCTGGGTTGAATCCTAGATTTAGTAAAGGGGGATTGGATAGTTATTGATAACCCAAGGGGGTTTCCATTTCTAGCTTCCCTGCCTGAAAAGCATTCAGTATTCAGGGTTCTTGCAATTGCAAACTGGTTTTTTTTAGGAGAACTTCTTACGACTAAGCAAGTTTTAAATTATATATTAGTTTTTTTCCCTCTTTTTAAACTAAGCCAGACATTGAAAACCAGGAAAACTCCCCTCTGCACACCATGCCTTGACAAACCCAACCTCCAGTGAAAAAATAGGTGAAAACAGATGGCAATCATGAAAAAACAAAGAGAACATTCGTGTAATCCAGTTTTTATCTCAAGATGTCTCTGGCTGTAAATAATTTTTGTTATTTATCACAAGTAAAAACAATATTTGTAAACACACTTTTATAAATGAATTTTTTGCCCTTTTAGAAAACTTGAGTTGAATTTTTAAAATTTCTACATCTGTTTTGACAGCAAAAGTCCTATATATGGCTGCTACACTTTCTAGATATTCAATTTATTTAGAGTTAATTTATTTGAGTGTTTAAACAGTCGCTGTTTATGGCATAATCTTTGGGTCCTACTAATCAGTACTTGTCTATGAAGGAATTTTTTTTATTCAGACTGCTCTTCTGCAATGAAACCCTAGTACAATGTTTTTTGCAATCACTACAGCAGTCTGTGTTCTTAAACATCTATCCATGAGCAACACAGTTCTAATCACCCTTGTTTGGCATCAAGTTTATATTAATAAGCAACAATGCACTTGTTGAATTTAATTTCATGAGTCTATGATAACTTGAAAACTAACACTTCAAAGTCAATCCACTTACTATATGGTCAAAGCACAATGTGATCAATTTAAAAGTAACACTTCAGAACTGTGGCAGATATATATATATAAACAGAGTCGTGGGAACAGTAAATAGTATCTTATGATATACCTCCATAGGGTATGTTCTAAACGCTAGTCAGCTCTTTCAAACTGTTCATAACTACATAATTTTCATTACTTTAGCAGTTATGTTACTTTGAATAAGGCCAAGTAAAAAAAAAATATTAGTTTCCCGTCCCCGCCCGCCTCCTTTTTGCGTGCCCGCTCCTTTTTTTATTATTTATTATTTCTTTTTATATCTAAAAATCTTTTAGCTAATATACATATATAAATATATAAATACCTATATACTGATATATTTTAAGTTGGTTTTCCAAACAACAAAGGACGCTAGTATTGGAAGTTGAAAATTCCTAATTCTTTAAAAGGATCAATGTGAAAAGCTGGCTGGTAATAATATTGAAATTAGATGTATGAACTCTTGAGATGAAATGGAGGCCGTATTCTACTGTTTTGTTGGAAGAAGAGGGGTCATAAACCTACATCTCGGAAAATAACAAAAAATGACAAAATAAGAAATAATAAGGACCTCCTGCCTCATATTTTTGGTGATTCCGGACGGGAAACTAATAATTTTTTTTTACTTGGCCTAACATGAACACACTTTTTGGATTGGGTTATGTGCCACTATCAAAACGTAATGTATAATTATTCAAACATACAAAAATAAAGCAATTACAGTTTTAATGATCACTTCTATTGGAATTCATGACGTTTGATGATCATATGCTTTTTCTCAAATATCAATTTAAAAATTAAAACGGCAATCATTAACACCTTTTCAAAACCTTTAGCTGTACTTTTATGAAATCACTTCTCAAAAGGAATAAATATGGGATACAACTTCCTTTCTGGTCTGCTATCGTTTTGGTTATGGCTTTATAATATATTGTATCTAACAGATATTATAGCTATTTGCAAATTATTAGTGTTGTTTCGTGATGACTGAGAGTTATTTTTAACATGGGATATACAATTCTAGATTGAAATCTTAGCAAAATTCTCTCAACTGATGCCCAAAAAGAGTAGAATGTATGTTTTACTTCAATTACTCGAAAAACAAAGGAACAAGCTAAAAGTATTATGAAGAAAACAGCTAGGTTTTAGAAATTTCTCTGACGTCTTCTGAATTTTAAGATTAGTAATGTAAATTAGTTAAAATTAAAATTAATGGGGCAAACGCAAAATGCTACTTCGAACGGTTTTAAAAATTGTTAGACTAAATTCACATCTGAAGTAAAATGCCTTTGGAAGACAAATCAACATGGTAATAAAAGTTCCGACACAGCTGCCTAGCTAAGAAATCTATTTATTCGGCTATACTTAAGTTGTTGTTGCACTTAACTTTACAAGATGCCTAAAAACTGAGAAATAACCAAGATTTCAAATGATTCTACAACTCTACTATCAGCGATAACTTTTTCAACATTTATATCTGTCAAAACAACTCTCGGCATTGTCTCAGACGATGCATCATATATAGCTCAAAGTTGAAAGGCAACGAACAATAAAAACCCTTTTGAAAAGCACGCAAAATTTCAAACTATTCAGCTTGATTAATGGCCGAAACAACAAAAACCTACTGATCTAAAAGATGCTTACCTTAATTTCACTAGATTTTTGCTGGAGTGATACGATATATCGAAGCCGAATCTTCATTCAACTTGTCTATCATGAAGGCGTCTCTGCCAAATGCTCAACACCTTATTTGGATCACGCAACTTGTGCATCTTTTTTCCGGTGTCACAACACAAATGACGTACTTCCGGTACGAGACTCAAAAAAATTTATTTACCTGATCAAAAATTTCCAATACTTTACAACTAAGTTAATAAAAATTAAGTTTTTTTTACAAGTTATATTTTTTAGCTTTAATCATATGACATTAGAGCCAAAGACTACAGACGGAATTTGGTGCTGGAGCATATTTTTTCCGGCAGTTAAAAGATGTTAGTCTTTATGATCAATCCAGAAACTTATACACCTAACCGCAGTTGAAACTGAAAGGTTTATTTGTTGTCAGAGTTGCTGAGACCTACAGATACTTTTCTTTGCACAATTTTATAGCTATTTAACCAAGCGGTGGTCAATGTACACAGATGGCCAGCAGAGTGAATTTCTTTTTCAAGTCTATGAAACGAACGTATCAAGATTCAAAGTCGGTGTTTGTGGGTCTATATTTTTATGTATTAAAACATAAATTAAAATTTTTTTTTTTATATTGTTTACTTGTCTGCCTTCCGTTCGTATTTAACACTGTCTATTCTGAGCTCGGGGGTGTTAGGTTGCGGTACTATGGCTTAGTCTCAGTAGGAAATGCCAAATTAATAGGTCGCTAAGATCTTTAACAATGCTCAACTGAATTAAGGGTACTCTAAATTTAGATATTATTTACTTTTCTTCATAACAAAGATCTATCTTATAGTAAAAACAAATGCCAACAGACACAAAATCAACTGACTTTGAAAAAGCGACAATATTTTTTTTTGTTCTTTTTTAATTTTATGGTTTTTTAACCATTCTCTTTTTCTTTTTTTTCGGAGAGTAAAAATTAAAGTTCAACGGAATAAAAATAATTAAACTCATAGAAAAGAAATGCATGTTCACTCCCGAATTACCTGTCAGACGAAAGTGTGTCATTAGCGCAAACAATTTTATTTTATTTTTTTTTACATTTGAGCAACACTTCGGAAATAATACTTAAGTAAATAGTTTTTAAAAAAACTATTAAATGCGTCGGCGAGTAGATATAAACTATGAAATAATGTTGATAATAAATTGTCATCGCCGTAAAGATGAAGAAGCTGACGTTTCGAGTGTGAGCCCTTCGTCAGAGCATCATCGGAAATAATACTATTTGGAACCACTCACGATTTTGAGAAAAAATTGAATCAGTTTTAAGCAATTCCGAGAAAGTCTAAAAAGCTGATTTCTGAAGAACCTATTAAAACTCTTGTTATTTTTTTAAATTATAAAAGGCGCATTAATGAACAAAAGGTGAAGTGCCGTAAACGGATGTCTGTCCTTTATTGCCAAACCTTCGAATGAAGTCATGAGCTGTTTCTGTTAAAAAAGAGTTGGTTGTTATGAAGCGTTTTTTCAATAATCAACAGCACCTTTCAATCGAGAAAACCATCAGCAAAGCGCTAGCATTTGGATAAAATTGTCTTACAACAAAACGTGAAGATAAAAATACCGAGTTTAAAAAGGGTTTGGTGTAAAAGCATTCTTTTAATATTTCATATAACCACACTACTCAAACAAATAGAGTTTTTGTTTTATCATAAGAAAGAAAATTGTTTTGAGTATTGTTTTTGTGTTTTCCTATCAAGAGTGGCAGTCATCATTTAAACACTCTAGATATTCCATGGCATATGGTATCATGATGGTAGCCGTGTTATAAATTAACTTTAAACATTAGCTGCAAATGTTTTAATGACAGCTGCATATAATTTAAAACGCAACTGTAGTATTTACTATCAGTGCGTATGCAGGAATTCTTGATAGACAGCTTTGGGGGCAACGCTTTAAAAAACTAATTACTGCGGCCGGTAGGCCACGAGTCAAGGATTCGGCTCCGTTTTTCCCCTTTTCGTGTCGCTAAATTGCAGCGCATGCGTAGTTGTGGCTTATTTTAGCTCACGTGAGCAAACCAAGACGTCAAGGTAGCCATGTTTTTGCCAGCGCAGGAGAAAAATATTTTAAAAGCTTTTATTGGCTTTACAATAAATACCTTCAGAGATTCGGGTCCATGATATTTTCGATCGAGCTAGCTGTTTGTGCTCGTACTCTTCAAGTTTTTGGTTGACTTTCCGTTCGGTCGCCCATTTCTGCAAAACTTTTAACGAAGTCTGTGTAGCTTTCAATGTATTTTGGTTTTCAGAATTTTCTTTTACTTCCTCAACATCGTTGGTTTGACAAAGCAAAAGGATTGTCAGCCATTTTGATTTTGTTTTCAAATTTGGCGCTTGGGGTGTTTCCATAGCAACTTCCGTATTGCGTTCAATAACCTAAAATGAAAATTTATGCAATTATCCCATCAGAAATGAGATATTTTGCTGAGAAAATAATATTGAATCGAAAGGTTACTCTATCGAAAGACTCCGGATCCCAACCCAAAGCCCTCCGGGACAATTTGCCAAGGTACATCCAGCACATGTTTTTTGCGTTATTGCCACAGTAGCCCGAAGGTCAAGCAAAATCGAAATTGCGGACTGAATATATTTCTCAAGCGAAGGCCAAGCCAAACAGGTATATTTTAGCAAAGTTCTTTCCTCGTCTCCAAAAATATCTCACCTGCTGAAGTCATGGCAACCTCTCGGTGTTGTCACACCTTCCAAGAAAAAGGTCAAAAAATAACCCAACCAGGGTTTTTTAGTGGAGGATTGTTTCGGCTAGATCACCTGGAGGTCACTTTTTTTTCAATCTACGTCTTTGAAACTTAAGTAAATAGTTTTTAAAAAAACTATTAAATGCGTCGGCGAGTAGATATAAACTATGAAATAATGTTGATAATAAATTATCATCGCCGTAAAGGTCAAGAAGCTGACGTTTCGAGCGTGAGCCCTTCGTCAGAGCATCAGACGATGATAATTTATTATCAACATTATTTCATAGTTTACGTCTTTGAAAGTTGACTGAAATAGACAAAGCGGCAGAAGAATGTCTGGAACACTCTAGACAAAAATACCGGACGCGACGTCACTAATCAGACATGAAAGCGAGTCTACGACTGAGCATGCGCAGTGTGACTTGATCGAAGGATAATCAGAAAAGAAGCGAAATAACCGAATACTATCGTGACAAGAAAAGTAAAAGTCGGTGTTTTGCAGCAGCAAGTGCTGAGATAGTCAGTACAAATGTGGTAGAATTAATACAATTGGTTAGTGACTGACAGATTAATAGGGCTTCCATGGGCGTGAGATGGGACTTTTGTTTGCCAAACTATTCAGTCTTTTTACCAATGAAGGTGAGACAACTCGCGTATAATTTATTTTTATGATCGTGAAATATGGTTGAATTCCCTCGAATCAATCTGATAAAGAATACTTATACGAAGCTTTAATGCATTTTTTGGTTTCGGGTTAGGATTTTTATGGATGGCTCAAATCTTCGTTCTGATCTGCTAGTTAATCATTGAGAAATAGACTTTTTCGATTAGTTGAACAAGAAGAAACTTGTTATATAATGAGTTAATGACCGATTGTAAACCATTCCGAGTTTCTTTCTGGATTAGTTTTTAAAATTTCAGTTCACGTGAAACTTTGATAAAAGTTACGATTAAAGCTCCGGTGATTCAGAAACCTCAAATTTTGGTTTGTTTTCCAGTGCGTCTGATTCACAACATTTTAGTTTTACCAGGTCGATTACTTCGGTATTGCTATTTTTTGTATCCTTTTCAATTTCAACATAACGACACCAGTTTTTTTTTTCTGTATTTAAGCCAATATTTTAGTTATTTTAGGTTTAATTAAATTGTTGAAAATAAGGTCAACACGTAGCTGTTGATGATAGACAGTCTATTGACGTACAACTTTGAGTACCTTATGTCGTTAATTGGTTACATGTACAAGTTTTTAATTTCTATCACTTCTTGCTAAGTGTATGTTGTTCTAACCGTTAAAAACTGCAGTTCACTTATTTGCATATTATTAAATAACAGTAGTGCCTATTGTTATGTGCTTCGTTCTTCAATAGCTTCAGCCTAATTTGCATGCATTGGCCAAAGTGGACGGGTATTCTGTAATCGCTCCTGTATTTCTTTATACTACAAATAGACTGATATGCCAGATTGATCTTGTACTGTAAAAATAGCTGTCATAATGGTGTTTCTGTATTTCATCAGGGACTGTGGAGCTGGAAGGGGGG
>JAOEHV020310929.1:0-11646 GCA_025447995.2 Isaurus tuberculatus | reverse complement strand
TAAACTAAAAACACGATCCCTGGGAACTACATCACGTGGTATGTTTCCATGTGAATGCCTAATATGGATTAGAGAAAACCGATTGATTGTTTTGATACAAAAAATCGTTCAAAATCGCAAAAGCTCTCAGTAGTCAAAGGGTTAAGATTACATCTCAAAATTTAGAAATTCGTCATTGACAAATTACACATACATTTTTACACAAATTTATCTAGTATCTTTGAGAAAATAGAAACTTTGAAGCGATAACCCCCAAAACTTCAGCTTCTTTCACTACTTACGGTGATGATCATAAGTTTATTGTTCGTAAGTTTTCTAAATGAATTTTCTTATCTCAATAACTCTTGTCTTCTTCATAATTCCACCTGAGTTCATTAACTTGGCACAAAAAGGAAGAAGTAAAACAGTCCAATGTGAGTGGAGCAACTGATAAATGCAAGGTTTTTTGCTTGTTACTCTCTCCTTATACCACTTATGACTATGATCATATGTGATCACCATTTATGACTATGATCTTATGACTATGATCATAAAACTCGACCTATGATCACTCATGGGTCGTGTACATTACGCTTTGTGCTTACTCAGTCATGTGACTAAAAGGTTTATTCACAAAAAAAATTAATAAAAAATAGATATTTTAATGAATTTTTGTAAATCAGGTCTTTGAAAAGGGCGAAATTCGTTTTATAAATTGTGCCTAACCTTTTTGTCTTACTAGTTGAAGAAGGAGCTGGCTGACGCTGTTATCGTAGCTGAACAAGAAAGAATGCAGGCAAAAGCGTCGGTAAGAGAAAAATGGACTTTTCGATTTTTTTTTTTGTAAACCTGTCACAATTCAGTGCGTTCTACCAACTACAAGTTGCTTTCCTCTGAGAGGGGAAAAACTTTGGCACCCAAGCGAAGGTGTTTTTAGGCGTGTACAGGAGTTTTTTTTTCAGTGTTTTATTGGCTTAAAGTGAAAACTCGATGAAGGAGCAACTTAAAGGTGTTATGTATATGAAAATTCACTTAGTTTGCAAGTTCGCTATCAGAGGTTTATTTTCAGTTGTCCCTTTCTAGCGAAAAATAGGTTTCTTTTTCTTTTCAGATGAATGTGATTTCAATAAGTATTTGTTAATTTTATTCTTAAATTTTTTTCCCCACCAAGTTGTGTACTATATTATAACTACTAATAATCAAAGATTATAGTGAATGCGTTCGACGAATGACATGCAAAATCTTGCTCGAAACTCACCATCGAGTCCGACACGAAAAACAGCGTTTTTTTTCCTAGAAAATATATCACTGCATATCAACCTCCTGATGTTATGATAAATATCTCCACTCATATTTCTGCGCAACAGTTTTAAACACAAATCAACAAACCTTCACTCGCTCAACACCGACGTCGAAAAAACGTTACTGATCGACATTAGGCACCAATGCCCCACGATCGCACGAAATCGAGGCATTTACCAGCCGGCCGTACGTATGTACCTACCAAAATGCTCAGATAGACTCAAGCCCTGAGCCCGCGAGCAACTTCAAGATTAGAATGCGTTCTCCTTCGTCGAATGCAACAAGGAATAGAATACCGTGCTCAATGAAGAAGTTACCAAAAAATAAAGATTAAAGCTTATCGTTAAAATACTTTGAAAAAATAACGAACGTTTTTGATCTACGTAATCATCTTTAGGCAAAGTAAAGAAATAAACCAATGACTGATCAAAAAGGTTGATAATTTTTTCAAAGTATCAGGGTCGGTACGGTCATAAAAAAACCTAAAAAGTCCTAAAATTTCAAAAAACAATTTTTAGGCCTAAAATGTCCTAAAAAATCCGCTGAGGTCCTAAAATGTCGTCAAAAAACAGCTCTGATAACAGTAGATTGCAAAATAGAAAATAGGCCAATAACCATCTTGTTTTGCAGTTGAATTTTATTTGCTTTTCTCCAGAATTAAGAACCAATTTTAAGAACCTAAGTAGCCTAAAATTGTGTTAACTATCAATCATATTTTAAGAACCTGTTTAGTCTACTTCCCAAAAATGTAGGTTCTTAGTTGCGGGTTTTTACTGTATCGACGTTTTGTCCGATCTACTACTACGTATAGTTAGTGTTTGACATTAGTTAAGTAATGTTCGCAGCAGAAGTTCATGCTTGTAAACATAATACATATACTGCTTCAACGTACTTTTTTACTGTGCCAAGCTTTGCTTGTGTTATGTTTTTAAAACTTTGCTTAATTTGCATTTCCTTTCATGTTCAGCTGGAGAGACAGCGGATAGAATTACGTAATCAGATGGATGCCAGAATACAGGAGACCAGGAATGACGTGAGTGAATCCTTCTGCTAAAGGTTTTGCTCGTGACCTGGTGTTATAATATGTTGCGTTACTTTGTGTTATGGAATAAGTCTTCTTTTTATAGGATATTTTGAAAAATTTTAAGTTCTGTTATGTTGTATCATTGTGTGAGCTATCTTTTTTGTGTTATATTTTATGTATACCATAATACCCTCGTAGCCGGACTTGTTTTCCATAACCTGAGAATCTTTCAGTAACATTTTTAGCAAGTACATACATATCAAGATGCCAATAAAAGGTTAAAAATTACAAATGATATAAAATTTTAGATAAAAGTTTTCACAGAAACGTGATGACTTTCCAAGTGAACGAGTGATTGGGATTTGAGGAGAGATGTCGGGCTGGTTCAGAAAATTTAGATAGGTCTTGGTGTTCGTTTCGCGAAATTTTAACCCTAAAAATGACTTTTAGTCGAATACGTTTACTTTTTTGTAACAAAATTTTCAATATTTTAGATCCTTTTTTTAATATTTTATCACAAAATAGGTTTTGACGGGATGTCTTTTTTGTTCTTATTACTAAAACGTTATTTATTTTTTTAAAGAAACAAAGTATCTTCAAGAGAATATTTTAGCTGGACGGTGTAAAGACACGCGTGTCAAAACGATTAAGGGAAAAATATTCTTACTGAATGACAGAGTAAAGTCGAGATTATAAACACTTGCACCTTATAATTTTTAAAACTTGGAAACCAGTTAAACATAATATAGGAAACTGACAATCTATTTGTAGTTATATAGTAATTTTCTCACGACCTTTCATTGTGTCGTGTTTCCGGTAGATGGCTGCCTCTCAGAGGAGACACATGGATGAACTCAAGCGTCAGCACACGGAGAAACTCATAAAACATTCAGAAATGGAGAAAAAGAGACTGGCGGAGAGTCTTGCCGCCCAGGTAAGAGCAGCATGGTTCAACCTCGGTTGACGATAAATTAAAAGATACTTCATTTTAGATAATCGAAACTGGTTATAATGCGTAGTTAAAAATAAAAAAAATTTCATGAGCAGATGTTAGGTCGCTATTTAGCCAGCCGATCATTAAGTATAAGCTGTGTATAGTTAACTATTAAGTTTGTGTAAGTTTTAAGAAGTTCAGCTTTTTAAAGTTCAAGCGGTTAAACCCGTTTTAAACAAATTTGAGTCATACAATAGTTTACAGTTAAAAGTTAGACAAATCTTAAATGACCACTCTATGAGAGTTATTAATAAGAGGATACTGACAACTTCACGGATGTCGTTAAAATTTTCGAAAGGCAGTCCAATCCCCTTCGAAAGTACCTTTTGGTGGACGGCTAAAGAATCCGGAGTTTTTCAGATATATTTAGAAAATCGCCATTCAGAATCGCCGATCTTTGACAACTTTACATACAACCGAAGAAAATTGCTCATGGATTGGGAATTAATTACATCGCATTACTTTCGCTGTTACGATACTATCTGATTGCATATATTGGCTGTATGCGATCCAGTTCAAATGAGGCAAAAAATAAATTTTACTTTCATCAAAATTCATGAGAGTTCACAAGAAACGATGTTAGTATACAAAAGTTCGCGGACAAACAAGATTAGAAATCATACTCTTGTCAAATATAATCACCTTTCATTCTGGTTCGAAGCAAAAGTGCAGCTACTGAGCCAAGTCTAACGCAAGATAATCTACAGTTCGCCCAGGTCATTACGAATGTTGAGTATTAAAGCTGGAAACTTTTCTAAACTGAACTCCTAGTCTTTTAAGAACACGTTTAGTTACTAACTCATATACTCCCAAAAAAAAGACATCCAGTTTTTAAAAATCTTTGCCGATTTTGTCGTTAAAGGGGCCTAGAAGAAAACCAAACATGGCATAATAAAAAAAAAATTAATTCTAACCCCTTTTTATTGAACAAATTTGTAGTGCCAGTAAATAACGGTTCGTCTGTGGAAGCCATAACACTTAGTACAAATTGAAGTTCAGTCAAAATACGGTCAGCTTAGTGTAAATTTGCAGTTTGATTATATTTAGTGTTACGTCATGTAAGGTCACTTTACGTCATCTTAGGTCGCTTTAGGTCACCCTACATCATCATGTCAGGGCAAGTTACATAGTGTCAGTTCCCGTTACGTCACGTTAGGTTATACCAAGCCACGTTACGTTAAGTTAGGTCATATCAGGTTACGTTACGTCAATCAGGTCAGATGAGGTTTGTTTAAATGGATCGAGGTCAAAATCAAAGAATATAGGAAGCTCAGGGACCCAAATAAGTCTAAAGGACAGAAGTCAGGCTTGACGAGACAAGATAGACCAAGATATTCTTAGGTCCACTTGCAGAAACTCACGATGGTCAGGGTTTACTCATACCTTTCAATTCACTTTGTCGGTTTTTTAAATTCTTTTGCACATAAAACTGCACCTGCACTCGTGTGTAATCAGACCTATGATCAAAGACGCCTTTGTGGGGATACTCGCACCTTAGGACGATGGGTAAGAAAATCCTTCGTATTCACCAGCAACTGAGCATGTCAAGTAACAAATAACCGCTGCACAAGTAATATTAACAAATAAACGATGATGTAGATTTTGAAGGATAAAAATACATATCCTAAGTTGCATTGAAGTCAGCTGTCATTGCAAGTCAGTGAAGACTATTTTATTCTAATAATCATAATAAATAGAAAATAAAAATTCTAAAATACAACAAAACCTTATACTTCAAAATTAACCTATTCACAAAACTTTGCTTAAAGTGCTCTGTAATTATGTTTTTTTGCAAAAGGCATCTTTCCTTTACTTAATTTGTTTTCTTTTTTCTGTGGTATTATATTCGACTTAGGGCAATTTCCATTAACATTATAGCTCTAGTAAGGGAAATGCAAATTATTTATCAAAGTTGTTTGCCTGTCAATTC
The DNA here is from genome assembly GCA_025447995.2 of Isaurus tuberculatus. Taxonomy (NCBI): domain Eukaryota; kingdom Metazoa; phylum Cnidaria; class Anthozoa; order Zoantharia; family Zoanthidae; genus Isaurus; species Isaurus tuberculatus. The sequence goes on along the minus strand of JAOEHV020310929.1, from coordinate 6,417 downwards.
ACCGCCAAAGCTTACTCAGCTTTCCATCCTTATGAGGTCGGTAAATGAGTACCAGATTAGGCTTCACCAGGAAGAAAGAGTCAAGGACAGTGGTGGCGGCAAAGGGGGATGGGGGGGGGGGAGGATGGCAGAAAGGGCGGCAGCCCATCCCCCCAGGAAAATCTTACCTTCGAGTATTTGTAAATGCATCATTATCGAGGTATTCATAAAATCGCAAGGAAAAGCAGAGAAATTAAGAAAAGTTTCGCATTAAAACTGCAATATTTTGAATTAGAATTTTGAATTGGTTCTGTTTCATTTTAAAGAAATATACTCTCATGAAGGCAAAAATTTTACTTTTACGTTGAATGGACCGGACCCCCTAAATTTCACGTTCCTTCGGTCCTTAAAACTCTGCCCCCTCCCCCCCCCCCCTCCTTCCCATCAATCATTTGCTGCCGCCACCTCTGAAGGATTCTCATTAAACTTTAAAACACTACATGAACCGGAGATAAGTGCGACCTCATGGGCAACTAGGCTTGGAAAAGGATTTAGCTAAGCAATTCATTGATTGAGTTATTGCGACTGCCCCGTAGATTTAGGAACAACGATGTGAACGCTGTTCGCGTTCATGTGCGCAATTGAAGCAACGGCCAAAGAGATGCCCAAAAAAATTCACGCTTAATCGTAATTCAAATCTGTGATCTTTGCGATCCAATGCAATGCTCAGTTGGTAAGCGTGCTGCAAGGGTTTGCATACATAACCGCTTAACATCGTTTATTCATTATCCACTGTCAAATGAAATAAGTATGTGCTATTGTCATATGACCCGTACTGCCCTGCTCGCGCGCTCTAATAAAACAATTGGGAAAAGTCACGTGGTTGTGGCCGGACGGGTTAACGTGAGCGGGCCGGAAAAACCCGTCTGGCCCTCTTCGGATATAACCTTTATTTTTTTTTTGACAATAAAAAAAGATTAATGTTGATGACGACAATAATCTAATGACGATGATAATGACGACGACGACAATGGCGATGACATGACGATAACGATCTAACAGTAACGATCTTTTAGCTCATTTTTTTACGATAAAAATTGGATTATATGGTAATTAAAAATGGTTATTGACCGAGTTGGGTTGGGCCGGACGGGAAAATATTCGGCTCCAGGTCATACCGTAAGGACCGAGCGCAGCGAGAACTTAGCAGTTTTGAAATGATAAAAGGTTTAGAAACGTTTGAGTTATAAATATTAAAAGACGTTAGTTTACCAATGTTTTTAATTTCTTTAAAGAGCTGAATATTTCTAGAGAAAAAGAAACGCGAATAATGTTTGTAGTTTAGATGACATCCTGTCATCAGTATCAACAACAATTTTTCGTTGTTGAACTTAAAAGTTATATATTGGTTTGTTAATTATTTTGCTGCGTGAATCATTTTTGTGTTCTATTAACCACGTTCTGATCTTTACTAAGTATTTTCTGATACATAGTAAGTATAGGAAGCTATTTCTCATGTTTAACTATATTCAAAACCGAGCTAAGGTAAAACAATCCTTTTACGAGCCTAGTGGTCCATCTGAGCCGGTGCTTATCTCCAGTTTCTGTAGTCTTAACCGAATGAGATTCCTTGACTCCCCCTGGACGGGACTCTAATCCATCGCAGTTTAGCTCCAGCCGAAGCTGGTACTCATTTACTAACCTCGTAAGGATGGAAAGCTAAGTAAGCTTTGGGGGAAAAGAAGGTCACACAAATGTTCAAATTTCGGCAGAGCTGGGGATCTAACCTGGGACCTTGTGGTTTGATGGAAAAGATCTTATAAACTGAAAAGATATTATAAACCACACCGCCTTTAAAAAAGAGTGTATCGTTAAAGTTGTGTAGTGTATGTGGTCGTTATAATTCCCCCAAGGATCTAAGTGTTTTACTCGATTTATGCTTTATATTTATCTAAATCGTTATTTTATAGGAGAAGCCTGAATTGAGTGAATCTCAGAAAGACGAATTAATCAGGAGTTTACAAAAACTTGAAAAGAAACAAAGAGCTGATATTACCAGGTTCAACTTTTGTTTTTTATTGTTAATGCATGGTAAAATATTTTATATAATGAATTAAATAGCTCTGATGGCATTGGTATTGACGATTGTAATAATGATGGTGCTGGATATGATGATGATGATGGTGGTGATGATGTAAGCATTGGGGATTTTAGTGAATTGGCGATAGTAATGATAGTTATGGTGATAGTTGATGGTATTGATATGGTGACGATGAGGTCTTTTATTGTAGTTATTTGCTGGCTTTACATTATATATATATATATATAAGATTAGGAACATTAAAAATAAGAAGCAACAAGATGGGGAGAAGGGTCACACAAGAGAGCGAGGTTTTAATTTAAGGGATGATGATACTAAACTGAAACTAATATTGGTACCAACAATAATACGTTGGGAGGGAGTTTGAGTTATTTGTTGGTTTGGTTTTTTTGTTCTATGACCAGAATGCATTGAGTACGGGTTACTTTTCCCACAGGCTCCAAAAAGAACTTGAGAGAACCAACAAGATGTGGGAAATGAAAGTGGCAATACTACAACAGACGTAAGTTAACTGTTGTGTACATCTTGTAAAACTGAGGAAACGGTTTAAAGTGCCAGCTGAGCTATCATCATCATCATCATCCTCCACCTTATCATTATCATCATTATCATTATCATCACCATTATTATTAGTGTTGTTATTATTATTATTATTATTATTATTATTATTATTATTATTAACAAAATTATTATTTATATATTGGCATTTTTATTGTTGTTTTAGCTGTTGTGTTTATTATTATTACTGTTGTGATCGTTTGTTATTTTGTATTATGCTTATGTGTAACACATTTGTAATTTGTATATTTTACTACTATATTATTACACAATATTCTATTTCTAACTCTTTACAAATATAACATAAAATGACAAGTAGCTAACACGAAAACATTCAGTTAAGTTAGCCTCTAGGCATTCAAAAATAAACAAATTACAAAAAAAACAGTAAATTGTAACGAAATCTACTCTTTTGTAATTTAGATTACATGTACTTACAAATGTAAAATGTTTGTGAAATAAAATGTTATGTTATGTCATGTCATGTCATGTCATGTCATGTCATGTTATGTTATGTTATGTTATGTTATGTTATGTTATGTTATGTTAGTCCTTCAGTAAGGGTTTTGTCAATATCACGTTTCTTTGTCTACTCACTGTTAGTTTTGTATGTCAACAGTTTACACGCTTTAAAAGACGAAAGCTTTCTCCGTACATCTCTTCAGCGCCAGGCAGCAAAGTTACAATATGCAGCAGTTGTGTATGCGGTATGTACTGAGTTGGCTATAGGGTGGGGATCGGGGGATGGGAAGTGGAAAATGAGATGAATTAAAAACAGAAAGGAATAGCGAAAAAGGATAGAGTAGAGTAAAAGTACAACCATGTAGAAAGGAAGAAAATCTAAAAAGGAAGATTAAAATGATAGTGATGGCGGTTATCATGCTGTAACAAGTAACCTTTTTTTACTAAACACAATTCATCGAGTTTCAGACAAAGAAACAGGAAGGTAAACCACGTCGCTCTGGTTGCAGTTCTAATATTCGCTTCCTGTTTCAACAGTCTGATGGTCCCGTTATTTTACCAACTAAAAAGACGGCTCCCACAACTATCAAAGCTGCACTGGTAAGTATGAAGGCAAGTTACACTCATAAGGAAAAATGTTTGTCTCACGTGGTAATACTCGTTGCTCAATTGAAAGTTTTTGGGTCTAAGATGATAATATTTGTGTCTAAAGTCGTATACAAAAGTCAGTTCTCGGTTGATCATATTTGTGTGATAACTTTCGTTTCCTCAGGTAGTGATATTCGTCTTTCATGCTGATGGTAATAATTTTATTTATTGAATAATAATTGTGTTTATTGAATAATAATTGTGTTTATTGAATAATCATTGTGTTTTCGATTTTAATATTTGTGTTTCAGTTGATGGTATTCTTGTTATAGTATTAATAATTCTGTCTTTTAGCCTCGAATCAAGTCAAAGGAGGGTGTGATATATCAACGCATGGAGGATCAAGCTCTTGGTAATTTTTTTTATGCTCATAGAGGTTTATAGGTTAATGTAACGCCCGTGGGTAGGGGGTTGGTTGTAGTGCGCACACTCATAGAGGTTTATAGGTTAACTCAGGCCCGTTGGTAGGGGGATGGGTGTAGTGCACACACTCATAGAGGTTTATAGGTTAATTTCAGGCCCGTGGGTAGGGGGTGGGTGTAGTGCGCACACACATAGAGGTTTATAGGATATTGTCAGGCCCGTGTGGAGGGGGGTGGGTGTAGTGCGTACACTTACAGGATTTTAGCAAGTATGTTATTCTTCAGAAACAATTTCAAGAAACAGAAACATACTCAATAATCATTTCAAATTTGTTAACTCTTTGTTCAAACAGCAAAACACTATTCTAGAATATTCGGTGAAAATACATCTATCTGAATGATATTTTCATTCACGATTCAAGTTGGAAGACGGCTACTAATCAGAAGGAATGAAATTCAGCTTCTGTTGTCTCATAATTCTATAATTTGTGTTTATGTTGAATGAACACCATGTTTAGTAAAAGCGTAATGTTTGTTGAATATGGCTTGAGCAATAATTGGCCCTTTGCCGTTAGAGGTCACATGGTACAAAATACGCCAAACTGGGGGGCAAAATAATCTATCAAGATCCAAGACAACACACAATTAACTAGAACAGTGTGATTTTTCTTTGTTTTTCATTTCCCAGTAAAAACTTGTCACATGCTTTGCCCTCCAGTTTGGCATATTTTGTACCTTGTGACTTCTAGCTGGCAAGGGTCTATTAGGGTAGTACTTACAACCACTAATATGGGCACTAAGGCCACGTTGGTAGGGGGTATTACCCCTTAAATCTATTGTAAATAAAAGAGAGCCTGATGTAAGCAGCCATGGACAGCTGTTTCGGCCTTTTTTGGCCCCGTCAGTAAATCAGCCATGGTCTTTAATGTTACCTCGTCCTTTCTTCTGTTATGCTGAAACGGGAGGTCCTTATAACTTTGTGTCCGTTCTCATCGTCCCCCCTCTAAAATTCATGGTTACTTGCCTGAATATGTTCACGCATAGAGGATCTTGCCCTAAGTGATGTTATATGATGCTGTTGGCAATATTTACCCTAACCTAGGGTCTTGAGGTATGCATGAAAATACAAATGTGAGATGCTATCTTATATTGTGCCAGGTTTGGTGTCGCTTTTCAACACAAAACATAACTTTAGGCTGACATTGTCTGACTGTAGAGAAACAATTTGAGAAATTCTTGTTGAATAAATGAAAAAAAATTTAAGTGCGTCTGTGGATAGATGAAACACTTGTTTTAATCGACTCTAGGTTGAAATGGCTATTCATCACTGTAAGTTTTAGTAGTAGGTTGATGTTTCGACCGTTGAAGAGGGGGCGAGGGGCTAACGTACGAAACGTAAAAGCTTCCTACTAAAACTTACGGCGATGAATAACCATTTTCAACCTTGAGTCGATTAATCAAGAACTTTGAGGACCTCGAGTTTATTGCGTTATTCTAAGTGTGAACACGCAATAAACCAATATACATCAATGACAACAGCATAATAAATACTCAGTAATTTCTTCAATACTTTACGATTTGACATTCGTAATTGTACAAGTCGCTATACTGCATTTCTAAACTTCGTTATTACCTACTGCTTTTCACTTATTCCTGGATTTTTTTTGTTCAAAGTTACTCAAATTATTAACAATCATTCATTCATTTTTCACTCTATGTCATTCAACCTCTGTGTTATCGAAGCCATTTCGTGAAAGTCTAAAAATGTAAGGAGGGTGTCCAAGTATTATAAGTTTGCTCGTTTCTTTTGGGTATCTTTCCCATATACGTTTTGTTAATGATTATGTGTTCCTTTTTATTTATTTCTTATTTCTTGTTTCTCCTGATGTTGTATTATGGAAATGTACGACACATATGTTTGTAAAAAAATGGAAAAATAACTAAGCTCAATTCAACTAAAAAAACTAAACTCTAAATTTGATATTCCACCATGGTTCATTAGATTCACCTTTTTCTGAGGATCGTCCAACACCACGCCCTTTGGAAGATCAGCAAGAAAGGTAAGTTGCAGGACAAATCATTTACTCTAATATAAACCACGCCCTTCGTGGCAACAAGAACTCTATAGTAACGGTAGTGGAAAAACCGTAGTGCTTAGCACGAGAAATGCAACCAAAAAGTTATATAAAATGATTTTTCTTACTGGCATCAAGGTACGAATTAACGTCGGAAAAGTGTATCGCAATTTCGCAAACACGATGTAAACAAAGCCAAAGCGCGAAGGTTTATCACCTCTAGATGTTAAAA
>JAOEHV020310829.1:0-11646 GCA_025447995.2 Isaurus tuberculatus | reverse complement strand
GACCTTCTCGCATGGGTCTTCGTGACCTCTTCAAGGCTCTCCGTCCACCTAAGAGTGGTAAATTTACAAAAACAAATTATTATTATTATTATTATTATTATTATTAATATATTCTCACTATTTATGTTATACCGACACAGTAAAATCATCGTAAAATCAATACCTTTTAGAATTCAAAAGTTTGTGCCTGCTGTGCGTACCGAGACGTCAGCGGTTCTTTCAGCACAGAGAAATCTATGGCAACGGAGTCAGACAAGGTCACCCAACAGACACCTCAAGTTCCTGCCTCCAAACCGTAAGAAATCAAGTATTGCGGACTATTTGTTGAAATGATGTAAAACAAAGGTTTTGAAATCATTTCTGCAAAGCTTAGGTGTTTTACTAGTTTATAATCATCATAGATCCTTTTTTTTTCTGAAGATTTTGTCTATCCAAGGTGTCCATATAAGTTCCATGGGTGGGTTGTCTTTGACATTTATCCCTTGTGCATGTCCTATCCACTCCCATCTTCTTTTCCAAATTTTTTGACTGATGGTCTCAATTTCAGTTCTTTTCCTTGTCTTCTCGATTCTAACTCTCATTGGCCAGCACATCTCCAATATCCTCCGCAAACACTTCTATGGAAGCAGTGTAACTCTGTTTCATGTTTGGTCATACTCATATATATGATTGCACTCGTCACATTCGACTCGAACAACCACATCTCCAGTTTCTTACTTACCTTGCTATGCCTTCAGATTTGGTTCAAGTTACAAAACGCAGACCATTCCTTCCTTATCTTTTTCCGTGATAGTTGGTGATAATTTTCATATTGTTGGTGAAGATTATGATGGTGGCGGTGACTGATCGTTGTGAATGCGATAACTAATATTTTTTCTTCTATTCTACAAGCACTTCTATTTCTTCTAATATCACCACTACCACCACTACGATTGCTACTGCTACTGCTAAAACAACTACCAATATAATAAAAAAAAACAGAGCCGAATCCTAGACTCGTTGCCTACCGGCACGAGATATAATTACTATTACTTCTACTACTGCTGCTGCTGCAAAAAAGAGAATCTGACTCTCCAAACTAGCATTATTTTGTCCCGGGTGTAGGAACATTTGACTAGCAAAGTTGCCTAAGGCGGGCGCATTTGAACAACGGTTTTGGCCAGGGGATGTGGCATTTGAACAACCATGAATCCAAAATTTCAAATTCCCGGGAGTTGCCCAGGGGATGGCATGTTGAAGTTTCAAATTGATCGGTGCATAACTACTTCTACTACCACTACCCTTCTTACTTCTATTAAAAGTACAAAATCATTTATTAAATAAGGAAAATAGAGGCATTAATGTATGAGCTCGATGATTGTCTAGGTAGCTTATGACTTAATGTAACTTTCACCATATCTGTCACCAGAACAACAATTGATGACGAAGATGAACTGCTGTATGGCGATTCGTCCCTCCCTTTTACCCCAGGGTCTGTGGAGTTTACCAAACATGAAATATCAAAACAAAGGTATACATGAATTTCGTTTTTGAATCTAACTTCATTAAGACCCATAATTTTAGCGACTTTATTTCCCGAGGCTTTGCCAGTAGCATTTCAGGCATTTTTACTCATTTATTTCGAACTCGTTAAATTCGAACTCCCCGCTATCTCGAGCACGTTTTGGTTCCCCGTGACGGAAATTTTCCCGAGTCATCAACAGGAAACTCTCGACAGTTTCTTTCTATTTTCATAACCTGAGCATTTAGTTGGAGATGGTGGGGAAAGGTGGCTGACTACACTAGGGATAGTTGAAGATGGTGGGGGAAGGGTGGCTGACTACACTAGGGATAGTTGGAGATGGTGAGGGAAGGGTGGCTGACTACACTAGGGATAGTTGGAGATGGTGGGGGAAGGGTGGCTGACTACACTAGGGATAGCTGGAGATGGTGGGTGAAGGATGGCTGACTACACTAGGGATAGTTGGAGATGGTGGGTGAAGGGTGGCTGACTACACTAGGGATAGTTGCAGATGGTGGGGGAAGGGTGGCTGACTACACTAGGGATAGTTGAAGATGGTGGGTGAAGGGTGGCTGACTACACTAGGGATGTTTTTAGTAGGGAATACACGTACCTGCACGTATTCGGTTTTTATTATCAAGGATATGGTATTCCAGAATAGTACAAATTGAGGTGGTAAAGAGCAGAAATATAACTTATTAGTTCAAACTTTAACGTGGGTTTCGAAAGATAATGTGTGAAAAACCTTGCTATATTTCGCTTACTGTTAGCAGCTGCTCTTACCCAGCAAACGCGAACCATGAGCATCTAACTTGACGGAGGGACCCAAGTGACGTGTTCGTTTAAGGTTTGCGGTTTCCGGTTATTGCAAAAAAGAAAAAAATAAAAGGGTTCAAAAATTCTTTAGATAACTGCCTTTTTTTCTCCTAATTCTGATTCCTTTACACGACTTTAATTGAGTGTCATTCACCAACTTCATAGCTTTTCAAGCTATTCTCATGTCGAGGAACGATTTGAAACAAAATTTATTAAGGTTTTATCTTCATGATTTATTAGTGAGTTAAAGATGTTAATAAATTTATTTTTTTCCAAAAACATTTCAGTTCTCAATCTAAAGATGTACAAGAGGAGAAGGTCTTACCTACATTTTGGTGCGTCTTGTGCCGAGAGAATGGCGTTTTAGAGATTTATTCCATTCCGGCTTTTACCTTAGTGTTCTGTGTGCGAAATTTTAGCATGGCGCCACGTGTGTTAGTAGACACAAGAGCGGCATCGACAACAAGGTAAGAGATTACAATAGTTATTTTTTTTAATCCCAGGCGTTACAGTGCATTGTGTTGTGGGATCGTTTAGGTTAAAGTAACCCTGAGAAGAACTGTTTTTAGTGGTTTGAACCGAGGAGATACCGTACATTGTGTAGAGTGATCTTCCGGTATAAAGCAGTTCTGAGAAGACTGTAATTAAGAGTTTAGACCCAAGAGTTACGGTACAATTTGTTTGGTGATTGTCCGGGCTTAAGTAGTCTTTAGAGGGAATTAAGAACCCGAGAGTAACGGAACATTGTATTGTGTCCCAAAAGGACTGTTGTTAATGGTTTGAGCCAAGGATTAACATTGTACTGTGTTGTGAGATCGTCCAGGTTAAAGTAATCCTAAGAAAGAATGTCGTTAATCGTTTGAACCCAAGAGTTACATTACAATGAGATGCTTAATCGTTCAGGTTAAAGTAGTCTTTAGAAGGATTGTTGTTAATGGTTTGAACCCAGAAGTAACAGTGCATCGTGTTGTGTGATCGTTCGAGTTAAGGTGGTCCTCAGAAGGACTGTTGTCATTGGTTTTAACCCAACATTTACAGTACATTGTGTTATACAATTGTTCAGGTTATTATAGTACGTGGTCATTTAAGTTAAAGCTTAGATTACAGTATCCATGTGGTATATTAGTTGATTTCTTCTACGATAGTTTTAACTCTGTTTCTACTATTATAGTGCAGCTGCAACACCAAGCAGTGCGCAAGACGAAAGCCTTTTTGTGAAAGAGGTACTCCTCACGGGTGTTGGGTACAAGAACAGACGGATCGTGTTAGTTGCTATAGTAGAACAAGATCTTCTTATCTATGAAGGCTTCGAGTTTATGGACTTGACATTGGAGGGACATCTTAACCTAAGGTTTAGAAAGGTAGGACGAAGATGGTTTTAGAGTGAGCCTCGTCCGGAGAGCAGAAAATATAAAGATTGTAAAGCAAAAGAAAGGAAATTGCAACATTAATATAAAAAAATATTCATATATACATTTTATTTTGCAGATACAGCACAACCTTTTAATGAGAGACAAGAAGTCGAAGCAACAGAAAATGAGAGCAGAAGATTCAAAACACGGTAAGCGTAATTAATAAAACAAAGATAAATAAATAAATACTTTATTTAACGTCTTTTCACACAGGGAATGAAAGGAAAGCAAAGTGATACATTTATATTGCGCCTTTTCCATATAGATATGCTCAAAGGCGCATTACAATAATCAGTTTATCCCCAGCAGACCGGAAGCATATATAGGCGCCTCTGACAGCCGCTTTAATGCGGTCCATATATGCTGGTACTCATTTACCTACCTCGGAAGGATGGAAAACTGAGTGAGCTTTAGCGGGAAAAAAGGTCAACCAAATGTTCAACCCTTGACCAGGCCGGGGATTGAACCCGGGATCTTAGGGTTGGGAGGCAGAGATCTTACCTCTGCGCCAACTTCTCCGCTCTGAGTGGTTGCCCATTCTCCCAAGCAAGTGTCTCATGATTTAAGCGGTTGACGGCACATGTTTTGGCGTGAAGATGGATTGTATGGAGAAAGAAAAAAACGGAGATCTCGGAGAAAAACCCTCGGAGTCAGATTTAGATCGACAAATTTCAACCCACGTGCGAACTCCAGGAATCGAACTCGGGTTCGTAGTGGTGGGAGGCGTGAGTGATAACCACTAAGCCAACGTGACTTCCAATGAGAACTAACGAAATGATCCACAATGGTCTGAAAGGTCATCATCAAACTAGCGGAAAATCCTTGAGGATCCTTCGCGGCCCATTTTAATAGTTTTTGATTGTTCTGGATGGTTGGAATCGTTTTTGGTCGTTTGGGGTATTTCCTCGACATGACGCGGTCCTTTTTGCTTCTCTAAAAACAGTTTTAGTTTGGTAGGTGAATCTGTTCAACTATTTTTGTTTATTCGGTATTCAGTCAAGAACAGCTTCTAATGGATCATATACGATAAACCTATAACAGGGTCCCCGCGGTCCGTAAAAAACCTAGAAAGTCAGGGAATTTGAAAACGCTTCCAGGGTCATTGAATGTCAGGAAATTTTGCAAAAACTCATTAAAAGTCAGGGGTTTTTGTAGGTGACTCTTTTACTGTGTTGCACTGTTAATAATTTGATTTTAAAAGCGTCGATCTTGACGTTGTCTTTCGCTGTACTGAATTTTCCGTACGCGTGGATGAGATCTTTAAAGACAATTAAAACGCGACAGTCAATCAAGGCCCTTGTAACACTCATAAAATTTGTACGGCTGGCTGCACCAAACTTCGCTTATGCAGCTTTGAAATTTACTAAAGCTGTTTTTAGACATTTTTTGCCATGTACCATTTTTTTAGTTAATTTTCAAACTAGATGCCCTTGAGGCACTCACTGGGCTACCTGTACATAAATTGTGAATGTTACTGTATTTTAACCAGCATAAATCAAAATTACAAAAATAAGATGAAAAGATTAAGTCATTAAGTACAATTAATTAATAAAATCAATAATTTCATTTGCATTCTAATAATATTCACAATGGAATGTGTGTGGGTTTGTTTTTTTTGCTACTTTGATCAAAAATTTGCTTGAATGCTGGGACAGTGTTTATATTTATAGTGCCAAAAGTCATTTTCATAATGATTAGCAAAGTTTTTTAGTTAGATGAAACACAAACAAGCAAAATGAAAAATCATTTCACTTAATTATCTCTAAGGGTAACAGTAAATATTGTGTTTGAACTGTTTACAATTTAAATATTAAATTAAAAGTTTTGTTTTAAAATATGGTGACCCAACTTGACACACACTCCACTCTCAAGTCCAAACATATATTATATAAATATAATTTAAGGCAGAACATCAGACAAAGTTTAAATTGTCTGAGATATAATATTATGTATTACACATAAACTTGCACTGGCATGATACACTGTACTTTTGCCTCCCATTTTTTTCTATCGAGTGTATTTATTCAATATTTTTGCCCGACCGTAGCATTCAATTTTACACGAGTGCCGTGTGGATTCAGTTGTTCAAAACAAAGATAAACACTAAAACAGGGTTCAGTTTCTTATTCATTTTCCTCATTCAGACCTTCTATACATTGATTTAGGTAGGGCTTGTGGAGTTGAATGTTCCTTTTAAAAAGGAAAAACGCGGGTTTTTTTTATTCAAAGCATTGTTAATCTTCCGTTGTTGCAAAATGGTTTCTCTTAATTTGGCTTACTTAAAGGCTTATCTTTAGCTTCTTTAGCAACCCAACCTTGGTGATTTTAGTTTAGCTTGTTGTGAGAAATTCGGCGTTAAAACACAAATATTCTGTTTTACTCTAGAATTATGAACTTTATATTTGATGTAATTAATAATAATTTATTACGTATAGGTGACAAACCGCGGGTGGCGAGTCTGCGAGTATTCACTGATATATCAGCATATTCTGGGGTAAGTTTTTGTGTTAGCACACAGAGTTGCTATTATTGTTGTAATAATGATTATGATGCTGACGATGATGATGGTGGTGATATTCGATATGATAATGGTGATGGTGATGATGATGATGGTGGAAATGATGATATGGATGTGATGATGATGGCATTGATGGAAATGATTGATGATGATGATGGAAATTATGTTGATGGAAATGATGATGAGTTGGTGTTGATATGATGATGATGATGATGATGATGGCATTAATGAAATGATTGATGATGTTGATGATTGAAATAATGATGATGTTGCTGCTGGTTATGGAAATGGTGATGCTGTCAAACTGAATAATTTGTGTAATATCTTCTGTAGTTAAACTCATAGTTAATTTTCTAGGAGTAACTAGAAACAAAAGTCAATTTCAGTGTTTGCATTGCTTCTTTTTCTAATACTTGGTGAATACCAGTTAGGCGAAACACTCTTTTTCTTTCTGGAATTGTCAGAGCGTATTTTGTATTTCAAGGCGTTAACATGGCTTAAAAGGGCTCTCTATCTATTATAACAAGTTGTATTTTGCAGGTGTTTGTTTGTGGACCTTACCCATACTGGCTAGTCATCACCAACCGCGGCGCATTGAGAACGCATCCAATGAACATCGACGGTGCTGTAACTTGTTTTGCTGCATTTCACAACGTGAACTGCCCGAAAGGCTTTCTATATTTCAACAAGAAGGTAAGGCTTGGCTCTAAAACAATTCTCACGTTGTTTACTCGTGACCTGACCAACGCCCCTGATTTGTGATACTAAATTATTCACTGTACAATAATGTGCACTGAACGTTCATAAAGAATTAGTAAGTATTATTGTTATTGTTAACTTGGGTAGCTTGTAGCCTCACAAGCCTGTTATACAATAGGTAGTTTTATTACTGTTATTTTAGTACTATGATTATTATAACTCATAGCCCCCCTTTTTTCGTTGGTTCCGATAGGGTTCGAGTTTTGTGTCGATTAAAGCCAAATTCTCAGGTCAATCTTGTCTCTTACTTTCATTACACATTAACCACTTCAGAAACTACAGAGAGGCTGTGTTTGGTTATCGAAATTATACCAGAGTACAAGCTTTTTTAAATGCGTGCACAATGTATCAAAATTTCTTATAAGTTGTAGGCAAAATTTTCTTTCACTTGTATTCTTCATGTACATAATTGTACAGTAATATATGTTACACAAAAATTAGGTTTTTTCCATTTCGTTCTGGAACTTTTTTAACAAGAACCTGTTCATTTAGAGTTGCTACAGATTAGTCAATTGAGCTCCAACAAAGCTGCTTATTTCACTGTTTTCTTTAATAAAGGGAGAATTGAGGATTTCTGTCCTTCCAACACATTTGAGTTATGATGCTCCATGGCCGGTTCGTAAGGTTCCCCTCAGATGTACGGCTCATTATGTTGCATATAACAGGGAGAGTAAGGTGGGTTAGCTATCGTAAAATTCTTTCATTTGTTTATACCAATGGTAATGTGAGTGAATGTGGTGTGCACTGATGATGACGATGAGGGCGATGACGACAACAACAATGAAGATGATGGTTATGATGATAATGATGTTGATGTAGTTTATCATGATAATGTTTATCATGATAATGTAGTAGTAGTAGTAGTAGTAAGACTTTATTTAATGAGGGTAACATATAACAGTAATAAAACTGATAAACTAATGGCCCTCGAAAATTAAAAAATTAAAAAGAAAACACAAACCTATATACATCATAAAATATTGTTAAAAATTAACAACAAAATGATAATGATGATGACAACGACCGCGATGATGATGCATGATGATGAAGATGGGGTAGTGGTGATGAGAATGATGGTGATAGTGGTGGGCGCGGTGATGAAACTGTTTGATAATGGTAGTGATGGGGATGATGGAAATGGTGATGGTTAGAACTTCGCACTTTAAGTTTTCATAAAAGTAAACTTAACACTAATGTAATGTAACGGTTTTATGCCCCAATAGAATTCTGTTTACTAAAAATCAGTGTACCGCACATTGTAGAGCAAACAATTTTGTTTGCAAACAGTGTTTGTAAAAGATGTTTTTCATTTCATTTTATTGGCCGTTGCGTACCAAGCGTGTTTGTAATAGTTTTCACAGATCAAAGTTCAGGTGAAAAAATCACAGTAGAATTTGGATTTTTGCCCTAAAACTTGTATGGCTGTTATGCATTTACAAGATAGCTGCCCACCAACGCCTTGTTGCTGGGGATAACGGTCACGTCATTAAAAAAAAGCCGTTTTAGCTAAACCTCAATTTATTCAAATTTGATATCAGCTTGTAGTACGTCAGTGCTAGACAGTAAACTGAAATATATGTGCAGGGCTGCAAGTAACAGTCGGTCAAATTGCTTGTAACCGACGAAATCCAATCTCTGTTAGAACATTATGTCAAAACGATTTTTTTACCCTAAATCATTTTTCGGTAAGGAAGACTAAAAATTTTCCTTGAGTAAATCCTTTTTTATGTTAGGACGATATAAAAGTCTCGAAACAGCCGTGACTTGGATAATGAAGTTTTCTTTTTCTTTTGCATAGTATGTCCACTGTTTTACTCAAAAGGAATTAGCGGGATGATTTTATTGTTCATATTTTTCAAGGATCATCATAGAAAAATTTCACCAATTGATTGAAAATATTTAACAAACTGTACGCGCCAGTTTGGTGTTCAAGTCTGTCCTGGAATGTGTATCAGTAGAAATTGTGATATTCATTACTTTACAAGAGTTAAGGTTATAAATTTGAAGTGGTTTTGGTGGCATTCAACCAAAACTTTGTCTAGTTTGTCTGGTCAAGATAGTGTCTTAGTATGTCATATATCTATTCAAGAAAGAAGATATTTGCAGCCCTTTTTTCTTTTGTCAAATTATTATCACTAAGCGAGTGAGTTTCAGCGTCTCTTAAAGTAATTTTAACTATAGCGTTGCTACTTTGGGTAAGTAAGAGTAGGAACACTACAAAACAAACTGAAAAACTTTTTTTTTTAATCAGACACATGTGGTGGTAACAAGTCAACACGAACCTTGCAGACAAATACCAAAAGTTACTTCGGAGGAGCGAGAATTTGATGAGGTTAAGAAAGGAAGGGTGGCGCTGATGGAAGGTGAGTATCATTTATTTGACTAAGTACCATGTGCACTAAATTAAATATAAGATGTTAAAGTGGGCGCTTATTTGGTAAAGGGCGTTTATTTTTTACTACTAGTTACACTGCGGCGTGGTTGGGCGCAGTTGGTAAGATCTCTGCTCCCACCCACAAGGTCCCAGGTTCGATCCAAGGCTCTGCTGAAATTTGAACATTTGTAATCTTTTCCGCCAAAGCTTACTCAGCTTTCCATCCTTACGAGGTCGGTAAATGAGTACCAGCTTTGACTGGGAGCTAACCTACGATGGATTAGTGTCCCATCAAGGGGGAGTCAAGGACTCTCGTTTTCTTATAACACTACAGAAACCGTAGATAAGCGCCAGCTCCGATGAACCACTGGGCTTGTAAAAGGATTTAGCTAATAACAGTGGTAAAACAAATGCTGTCTCGAAATCCGTAACCTATCCCTTTCTAAACTGAATCACACAATTGTTAGATTATGTCCAGTTTTTGGGTAACAGAGCAACTGCACATTAAATTTTTTCATAATTTAGTGTTTTGGATTCCTTTTTCGATCTTTGAAGCAATTTCTTGTGAAAATTATCATTATTAAGAAAGCACGTGTAAGCAATAAGTAGAACCCGCTTTCTCAAACAGCCAAGGAAGACACAAAAAAGTTCGAGATAACTGATCAGTGTCAAATTACAAAAAAGAATATATATTAAACGGGGTGATGACCCCATGATACGCCGCTCTTAAGAAAACAAGCAACAATCTGAGACTAAATGAGTGCATTCTGTGTGATAGTTCGTTTTAAACATGACACCTTTGTTACAGCATACAAAACATGTGTTGTATTAATCTATGTTAAGTACATGCTTGTTCTTCTTAATTTTTGTAACACTTCAATGAATTGTTTCGTCCAAGTCAGCTGAAAGGTAGAAAGGAGTTCCATACCGTCTCCATCAGCAACGTCGACGGGTTTGCCCTTCACTATTACAGTGCATGAATTTATCGGCTCAAAGAAAATACCGTCAAATTCCGAAAATAAGCTTATATTTTTTAAAGGACCTTTTTGAGGGGCTTATTTTTGGAAGGGGCTTATTTTCAGAGGAGCTTATTATAGGAGGGAAATTTGCGTTTCAAAATCAGAAGGGCTTGTAATTGGAGGGAAATTCGTGTCAAAATGTTTGAATGTGCAACTGGTAATATTAGGGTTTTGGTTAGAAATTCGTGACAATTTCAGATGTTTATCAATCAATATCGCTATTAGAGTTCGAGATAACCGGGTAAGTTTCGATCAAGCTAAAAAGAAAAAGCTAAATCCTTTACGAGCCTAGTGGCCCATGGAGCCGGCGCTTATCTCCGGTTTCTGTAGTGTCAAGCGGATGAGAGTCGTAGACTCCCCCTGGACGGGACACTAATCTATCGCAGGTTAGCTCCCAGCAAATGCCGGTACTCATTTACCTACCCCGGAAGGATGGAAAGCTGAGTTGGCTTAGGCGGAAAAGAAGGTCACACAAATATTCGAAAATCTTGGCAAACTGCCGGGATCGTACTGGGGACCTTGTGGTTGGAAAGCAGAAATCTTACCAACGGACGTGGTTGGCGCAGCTGGTAAGTTTCGATCACGGGGAACCAAAATTTATTCGAGATAGCGGAGAGTTCGAGTTAAACGAGTTTGAGATAACTGAGTAAAAGTACTGGGAATAGTATTGGTAAAGCCACGGGAAATGGGTTTACGTTCGAGATAACGGGGAGTTCGAGAAAGCGAGGTTCTACTGTAATGTGATTTAGGGGGAACAAGGGGCAGCCAGGCTGAAAAAAAGAGGAATTTACATCAAACTCAAATCGGCAAGAATGTATACTGTCTTGCTTCGCTTGGCAGCAGTGAAAAACACAAAGCATTTCTAACCTTAACCAATTTATTATCTTCGAAACAAAACAAACGTATATTAAAACGATAGTCTTCTTTGCTCATACTTTCGTTTAACGTTCCCAAGTTTATTCCAGCTTGCTGCATTATTCTTTCTTTTGCTATGCTCATTCATCTAAAAAAATTCCTTTCTCCAGGCACCCTTTTTATATCCTTTTTTCGTTTGCAGATGACCGGTTTATTTACCCGAACATGGACAAATTCTATCTACAACTTATCTCGCCCGTGAGCTGGGAAGTAATACCAAACACCCGGTAAGATACAGCGTTATATGTGACATTGCAATAGGCCCTTTGCAGTTAGAGGTCACGTGACCACCACCTCCTTAAATTAATTAGTTACGATAAAATGATTTTCAG
>JAOEHV020310729.1:0-11649 GCA_025447995.2 Isaurus tuberculatus | reverse complement strand
GTACCTCTGTGCTCTTAGTGCTCAGTACCTCTGTGCTCTTAGTGCCCTGTACCTCTGTGCTCTTAGTGCTCAGTACCTCTGTGCTCTTAGTGCTTAGTACCTCTGTGCTCTTAGTGCTCTGTACCTCTGTGCTCTTAGTGCCCTGTACCTCTGTGCTGTTATTACTTTGTACCTCATGCTCCTAGTAGTGCTCTTTACCTCTGTGCTCTGTCTTTTTATATCCCTGTGTCTTTATACCCCTTTGTTTCTGTTAACACATGTTTTTACTCCTCTGTGTTCTGTTTCCTTGTATAACATTAAACCATGTCAATGTTTTTTATAGACTTGAATATTACCTGGTTGTTTTTGTTTCAGAAATCATTAAGAACTGTTTCAACCAGTGAGTATGGTGAAACTTATCGCAACCTGGTTCAGAAGATGCAAGGTATTTTGCTATCTATCCTAAATTCAGTAGTTTTAAAGCAACTAAAAATTTAAACAACTGATGACATCTTATGATTTTCAGTTTGAGGTTTGTTGTGGTGCACCAATAGTGTGGACAATTAAATCAAAAGAAAAGATCATATTATGCAATTAGCAATGCTCACCTCATAAACTCATTGCAACAGCAGTAAACACAAAAATCTTATACTTGTTACTTATTTTTCATTTTTTGAGTCTTGAAATTTTTATTTTAACCACAGGTCTTACTCCAGTTCGGCATCACATAGTAGAAGAATTTACCATTACATACAATTGCTGTGTTGTCCTGCTAACACAGTGGAATACAAAACATGATGCTATGTCTCTTCACCGATCTGCAGCAGTGTTGATTAGTGGTATTTCTAGAGGTTAGTTTTAGTCCTGTTGGTTTGTTAGAAAAGCTATAAAATAGATAATTTTCATAAAGACAACTACCTGAAATGAGCTTTTCAGTGGCAATGTTAAAAATCTTTCTCCCAATATTCAGTCACCCCCTCTGCTGCTGCCACTGATACAGCACTCAAAGTTTCAGTCCCTCATACAATTCATTGTCATGATCATAAAAGTTCCAACCGTGAGCTCTCTAAATATTGTGTTTACAGTATTAAACTAATGACAGTTGAACTTTTCTCTTACTTGCTTTGATAGTGACCAAGGTGTTACTTCAACCTGAACATCATCAAACAGATTGGAGAAGGTATAACGATGATCAGCTAGGCAAAGTATTTGATCGTGCAACTTTATATCAGATTATAAATTGGTTAAAATATCTATTGGAAAGTCTTAATGATCAAGGTGAGTTTTGTGGCC
Organism: Isaurus tuberculatus; assembly: GCA_025447995.2. Taxonomy (NCBI): domain Eukaryota; kingdom Metazoa; phylum Cnidaria; class Anthozoa; order Zoantharia; family Zoanthidae; genus Isaurus; species Isaurus tuberculatus. The sequence goes on along the minus strand of JAOEHV020310729.1, from coordinate 10,377 downwards.
TTTGTTACTTAAGAATCTAGAAATAGCAGTTTATTTAAAATATGTTTTGGAATTGGCATTAGAAAGTGTTGACAACTAACTTTATATATAATGTACATATACAAGCTTCTAGCTATTTAACGCAAATTATGTTTAAGATAAATGTAGAATGATTTACACAGGAAGGTATTTAAAGTTTGTGCAGGTCCATAAGTCTGTTGTTTAAAAAAAACATTTAGGGAATACAATGTACTACCCTAAAATGCTTTACATATACTGGCAGAAGTGAGAAATTTTAGGAATTTTGTACAGGGAACCACATCATGACAAGGCAGTTGACCTACAAAAAACAGTGTTGGCACGATAAAAGTGTTTTGCTATCCTTTTAAGTAAAACTATATTACTGAGGTTCTGCTGCCTAGATCGTTAAGAAATGTCTTTGGTATCTTTGGTATCTTTGGTATCTTTATTTCTTCATTTATTACAATAAGTTTACAGCCGAGTGTCCCCTGCAAATAGCGAAGCTAGGAATACTAATATGATTACCACAGAAATTGTGATGATGATTTTTATGTGATTATATTTTGATTTTAATTTCTGTTCCAAATATCAGAATTCAGTGGACTGCAGGTTATCCTGGTTCTTTCATGTTGTGTATTTGCAATAATGTGGATGGCAGAAGATCAAGGTACTGTAAGTGGTACTGTAAGTGGGTCTGAAGCTTGTAAATAAATAACTTGGGGGATTTTTTTTGAAAACAGGAGCTTACTTTGTTTTTGGAATTATCAGCGTCCTCTTGTGATTACATAACTTGATCATCTCAAGTTTAAAATGTTTTTTTATTTGCGTAAGTGGAGTAATGATATAAAATTATTATTTAGCATAATTATGTGCACAAGAAAATATGCCAAATTCATTAATTGTTGAGCTTGTGTGTTTTTCTTATTTTGATGTGTTTCTGTATTAGCAGCTAATCAAGCAAAGGAACTGCTTTTTACAGTCAACCACTTTGTTAAGAACATCAGTTCATGGGAAGAGAAGGTATAAAGCTCTCAGGTATATTAATGAATAGTATAAAGTAAACCATTTTTCACATTTTCTAACTGAATAATCAGTTTCGAATTCAACTTAGGTTTATAATTGATTTGTTGAAGTAGCATACAGCTTAGTGGTTAGACACAATAGATTTGAATGAATGTGACCCCATAAATCTACCATAAATAAAAGTGAACCTGATATTTAGTGACCATGAGCCCGCTTCCAACATGGCCCTACTGCCGATATTAGTGGCTGCGAGTATACAATACTAGTATGCATGTGTTAGATCAATACTTATGGTAATCATTCCAGCAACATTCAACAAGCTTAGTGTTTGTCTTATCTTGAAAGGCAGGCCCGTATGCAGGAATTTTGCTGGGGGAGTGTGAGCAAAATTTTTTGGGACCACTGTCCATCCCCAACCCTTGGATACATTTTCTTCTCCTTTAAAAGGCTCGGAAAAGGCTTGTTATGGTTGGAGACAGATGTTTCCCCAAAAGGAATTGAGGAAGTAATTTCTCAATCCACTGAAAAACAATGTCTGCTGAACCTGACCCTAAGTTTAAAATTTAAAAAGTTATTGACCTCTTGATATTCTGCAACAATTGGTTTCCTATCTCTGAGGTTGAAGAGAAAGCAGCAAGTGTCTTTTTGTTGCAAGGGAGGGGGCCATTGGAACTTACTTTGTCAGCATCAAGGAAACAAAATTGTGGTTCGGAAGGTCAGTTCAGTTAAAATACTTAACATTTTTTATTAGCTTTGTAGATGGCCAAGAATTCTCAATTCCAATCAGACTCTGCGTATTCAATCATTTTGTTGTTGTACAATATGACCTCTTCATGTTCTTCTCAGAGTTCTTTGTTTTATATCAACCAATACATCAACTTGTTTTTGGTTTGAATAAAGTGTTGTTTTTATCAATAAGACTTTGTACAATTGTGTTTTTTTCAGTCTTTAAGTTACTTTTTATCATCAAATGCTAGATTTGGCAGACATAAATTGTTTCTTGTTGGCATTTACTCATTACTTATTGGAGGAGCAAGACCAAGCAATGGAAATTCTCCTGAGTAAAATCCCTCATCAAGAAACTTCTCTCAAGTACTACTGGTTGTACCTTCAAGGTAAGTTTCTGATGTTAAGTACTGGTTTTTTGACAGAGTCAATGAGATCTGCCTTATCTCAAATCAACTGCTAAGGTGTCAGTCTGCTGGGAATGGATTGGGTTCAAGTTGTTTTGACTCAGGGCTCGACAATAACTTTTCAACTTACTAGTCTAGTGGCTAGTGACAACTTAGATGTTACTAGCCAAAAAAATTTTTACTAACCAAGTGTTGAAATTCTGATATGTCTTCCTTGAGGAAGACAGAAACTATTTCAGTCAATTTCATTTTGTTTACAAGCCAAAGTAGCTAGTGGAAATAGAAAACCTACTAGCCGAAACTGAATATCCCTTAGTATGTGGCTAGTTGGCTACCATTAGAGTCGCGCCCTGATGACTGGTATATATACATCCCATGTCAAAATGACATTGATGCAACCAAATAGAATAAATCAATATTTGATACTATTTTATCTTCATTGCTATTTGTTGAATTCATATTTTTTTTGTAGTTTTCACTATATTATATTTGTCACCCATTTTGTCATAGGCTATCTCTATTATGTGAGGCATGAGTTCAGTTCAAGTCTAAAGTGCTTTCAAGAAGCCATACAAAGCTGTTCCTTAGAGAGCTATGAGAAGGCAGCAGCACTAAATGTAATTGGATGCTGCTGTGCTGAAAATGTAAGACTGTTTTTGTGACTCGTGTTTTAAGACTAGATGTATTCAGGGCTAAAATCACAGTATGTACAATATATTACTTTTTCAGCAGTTTTTAGTTAAGGTAACCTTCAAATGACGTTTTCGTAACCATGATCACCACCATAGAAAAAAATATAGAACATTTATATAGCCATTATCCATCACTGCCCAAAGCGCTTCACAAGTGATTACAAGGTTTTGACATTTGAGGGTCTTAGATAGTCTGCTAGAGCGGCTTACATATATTATCCTCAGAAGAAGAGAAGACCACAATACTGGGATCACTACCCTACTCTTTTTGACAAATGTGTGAGTTATTTTAAGTCCCCCAATAGAGTGTTGAGAGACTGGACCTATGGTTTAATGTCTTTATCCGAGAAGATGTGAAGGTCTAACCATTTGCAGATGTTAGAGCAAAGGCAGCATCTTCTCCTCAGTTATTTTAAGACACTGAGTGAGGGTCCAGCCGGGAAACCAAACCCGGCCTTCCACACAGCAGATTGGCACCTTACGCTGGTAAACTAATTCATGGTCTTACAATAGCACTGCGGTGGCATTGAATACGGTTGTATTATCACTGGCTATCTGGAAGATTTGTTTAAGACCTACAGCTTCTGGTTTGGTAGAAATTCATAGGCTTAATGTTTTGGCCCTTCTTGGTTTACCGAAAAGCTTTTAGGGCAATCCAATGTAGTGTCTCTTATTTTCAAATAAAGTATTAATCTTCTTTTCTTGCAGAATAAACCACACACAGCCATTCAAAAGTTTAAAGAAGCATTAGAGTGTGACATCTATCACCTGGCTCCTTTGTACAACATTGCGATTCAGTACAGAAAGCTTGCTGAGTTTGAAGCAGAAATATCAGCTTTAAAGATGCTAGTTGATGTGAGTTGATATCCTCTAATTTTTGAGTCATAACCACAATTTTAGTATTTGCCAACCAGCACTAGTTTTCGGAAAGTAGAAAAAAAAATTCTTAATAGTTGATTAATTTTTTTGCTTTTGCTCAACTGACCAATCCTAAAAGTATCAAATTGTATTTGTTTAACAGTTTTTAAAAAAAAAACTATTTAACTTGTGCATTTGTGACTAGGTAAAACTTAACCACATACAAATCCAGCACCCAGATCATTCAGGCCACTATACATGCAGATCTATACAGCAAACTAACAGCTGTCATACTATGATTAACTGTTAATTTTGTTTTTCAATAGGCTATGCAGTCAACCATCTTGGGAAACCAGCAAAATGACACTAAGAGAGTTTTATTGGGATCTTCTTGTAATTTAAAAGGTAGCCATGATTTTTATCTAAACAAATTAAATCTATGAATGAAGGTAGACCAAGAAACTGTCAAAGAGCAAATTAACTGATTCAAGATTCTATTTCTAATTCAATACCTCATGGGTAAACGCTTCATCTACTGTACCATGTGAAGCTATAAAATAAAACATGTTTTTCTACCAACTTTAACCATCAAGTCTGATTGCCTTTTCTTCGAAATGTCATCTCCAAATAATTTTGGAAATAGCAATAATCTTAATTTGCCAGCCTTAAAGTTAAAAAGTATGAAATTAGATTTGTCAGAACTTGTGTATGTTTAGAGGTAAATTTTTGTTGATGCAATTCTTTAAAGTTGCAGCATTGCTTTCAGCATTTTGTCTAGATAATGAATGATTAAGTAATATTTATGCTGAACTCTTGAGTAGGCTTTTTTTTAAGATGTTGGTATTCTTCAAGTTTCAAAAAACCTCTTGGTGGTGTTTTTGTGTCATTATTGTTATACTGGAACATAAAAGTTTGGTAATAACTGAAAAACATTTAAACAAGAATTGTTTAAATTTATAATTATGCCTAGTATAACTTTACCTATAGTTTAGGTGTAAAATGTAAACATACAGTCATGCAATTAAAATAATCCTGGTGTTTGCTGGCTGCCTGACAGCCTCATCAACGTGTCCTTAAACACTGTAAACTTGCTGGAAGATACTGTAGTATGCAATATTTATAATTCATGTTTGTTTTTTCATGTAGTAAAAGAGTTGGTGGTATCAAGACCTCAAGTTTTTATATCCACCAACAGTTCCCCATGTTGTGAGTGTGGTACAGAGGCTGTGATGTATACATTAGCCAAAAGATGTCTGGAGCTTGAGAGGTAATTTGTTAGTGCTATTCACTTTATGATAATGGTGCTGGCTGATGGTGATGATGATGATGATAATGATGATGATAGTGATGATGATAATAATGATGATGATGGTGATGATAATGATGATGGTGATGATAATGATGGTGATGATGATGATGATGATGATGTAGATGATGATGTTGATGATGATAATGATAATGATGATGAAGAAGAGAAGGATGATGATGACTGTTACTTTCCAAGCATATCAGACATTGTTGTGCACTGGAGATCGAGTGTCACACAACGATGGTGCAGGTTGAGAGGTTTGCTTCATGTTTATGCTTCCCCAAGTCAGATTTAATATTAATCACAACTATACTTTAACGTAAGTTGACTTGCTATTCAGGTTTGATGAGGCAGCAAATATTTACCTGGATCTTCTTACAGTCCTTCTAGAGAGTGATGTGGTAGGAGAACTTCATTATTCTTTATTATACCTTAAATGTTTAATGAAATAGAATATTTACTTAAACATTGCAGCTTTGGACACATTTTTCGCAACAATGTACATCTTTGGCATGTTTTATTTTGGTGCGGTATTTGGTAATACAAGTATAACTTACTAAAAAGCTGTTTAATAACCATTTAAGTGATTTATCGGGTTGGTAAAACAAGTAATTTAATTAATTCAGGTTGAATTGTTTGATCATTGCTGTATAGTGTAAGAATGATGATTGACAACTTGAACGAATCTGAAGAGGCAATGACAATCTTTTTAAGCCAAAAGCAAAAGCCAGACACTTCAACCTAGAAATTATGAAAGCACAGATTATCATTTCTGTTAGAGCCTGTAGTAATTTTCTATCAGTTTTATAATGTTGATATTGTTTGTTGATTTTGGTTCATTAGCTACCAATTGGGATGTTACGTACGATTCCAAGCCCATCAGTTGTGTATGAAGAATGTGCTTACTCGTTATTATGTGAAGGAAGATATGAAGATGCAATTACTGTCTGTGACAGGGCTCTCCACACCTTGCCTGGAAACAAGATCAACCCACAACAAAGAAAACAGCCAATAAACAATCAAAACAGCTGTAAGTAAAACTTGTTTGCATCCTTTGATATTAGTGTCTCATAAAGACTAACTGCTAACATCAGGCTCACTTGTATTTATGGTATATTTACAGTGCTGCGTGCGGTACTGTGAACGCCAAGACGTTTTTTTGACATATTTTTGACAAGTTTGATGCTTGGTAACTAGCAACTGGCCAATCAGAGAGTAGATAAACGAGATAGCTTCTGAACTCGGGTTTGCTTGACGATCCTTTTTTTTTTCTTTTTACGACCTGAAGCTGTCTCGTTTATCTACTCTCTGATTGGCCAGTTGCTAATTACCAAGCATCAAACTCGTCAAAAATACGTCAAAAGAACGTCTTGGTGTTCACAGTACCTCGCGCAGCACTGTAAAGGGTAATGCCCATTATCAACATGGCCTTAGTGCCTTCATTAGTGGCTGCAAGTTAATGATATTATACGTTTGTGCTACATGACTTGTGATTATTATTCAACAAGCATTTTATAACGTCGCTTTTACTATTTTGTAAAAAAAAATTAATCCTTTTCCAAGCCTAGTGGCCGAATAGGCCAGCACTTATCTTCCATTTCCGTAGTGTTAAGCTGGTGAGAGTCTTTGACTCTCCCTGGACGGGACACTAATCCATCGCAGGTTAGCTCCCAGCCGAAGCTTGTACTCATTTACCGACCTCGTAAGGATGGAAAGCTGAGTAAGCTTTGGCAGAAAAGAAGGTCCCACAAATTTTAAAATTTTGTCAGAGCTGGGGATCGAACCTGGGACCTTGTGGTTGGAAAGCAGAGATCTTACCAACTGCGCCAACCACGCTACCCTACTATTTTATAAAGACTACACTAATATATTCTGTAGATTGATTTTTACCAGGCATCTTTTTTGTAATTAGTTACATTCCGTACATAAGCTCGACAATCATTCACGACGTCAATGTTCCTGCTCTCTTGCAGGTTTTGAAAATATAAAGCCTTCAAAGAAAAGGCAAAGAGAAAGTGCTTCGGACGAGGATGATGAAAAAGAAAGTAGTTACGACAACATCCCTCTTCCGCAAGATGTTGTTTTTCTTATGTATAAAGCTGATGCTTGGGCGCAACTCGGGGAGCAGGTGACAGCCCTGGAAACTCTTGACAAGTGAGTATACAACATCCCTCCAGTATAATATATTGGTTGAATTTTTTGTGGTTATTGTCGTAAGTAATGTAAGGACCTAATCGTTTGAGTGTAACGAGCACTTCGTCAAAGCAACTGTAATTCAGGCAAATCAAAGTTAAAAATATGGATAATCATTGCTGTAAGAAATGTAAAAAATAATGCTTTAAGTGTGAGCCCTTCGTTTACCAGAGTAAATATAATTCAGACGATGTAAGGTTGATATTTTATAGGAAGCGAATGCTAAGAGCATTAGACCTTTGTAAGAGTTACTGAATGTGCTGAGAAATTAGGTTAGGCTTATATGTTTATATGATTCTAGTGATATTGTTTTGTTTATGATGAGTCTTGACTAATAATATTGTTTTGTTTATGATGATTCTTGACCAATAACATTGTTTGGTGTTATATTGATTCTTCACTAATAATATTGTTTTCATGTTTCTAATGATATTGTTTTGAGTTTAATGGTTCTAATGATATTGATGCTAATAGAGATAATGATGGTGTTGTTTTCATTAGGTGTCTCGATATTTTAGACCAACAAAAACGAAATTCTGTCAAAGAAGAAGTAACAACAGATTACACAACTGACGAAGTAACTCAAAACCAAAAGAGGCAGAGGGTTGATATTAAAGGTAATAATTATTTGTGAATTTTTGTATAAGTTAGTTTTAAATTGATATTTTACTGGAAGTAAAATTTACGTTGCATACATGGTCTTCAGTCATCAGGGAACTAAGTCTTATCTGCTTAATTATGAACAAATTAAAGCTTGTGTCAAAGTTCAGAAGTGACTGATCTCAACGTATTCTTTGTTAGGGAGTGTAACTATCTTGAAGAGAAACCAAGCTGGAAAGATCAATAAAGTCAGCGGAATTGCACGAGTACAGGCAAGTTAAGATTCTTTCCGAGGAACTGTCTATAAAAAATGGAATCAGTGCCACCATCATCAGGACCATTATCATCACCACCATCATCATTATCATCATCATCCTTATGTTTAAAGATAGTAATATTTGAACTGATATCACTTTATCTTTAGTGATTAATTGCCTGGAACGTTTGCTTAGTATTATAACTAGGAAGAAATGTTTTGATGTGATAATTGTTCTGCTTAGGCTCAAGCATGGAATAACAAAGCCATTATTACTATGTCGCTTGGGCACAACGCCGAAGCTCTGGAGATGTTTTATCAAGCTTTAAGATGTGACCAAAGTAAGTTGTTAACAAGCGGGCGTGACTAGCTAACCGTATATGTTTTAAGTACGAGTTTGGCTCAGCTGGTAAGATCTCTGACTTCCAAGTGAGGCCCCTGGGTTTAATCTCCGTCTTACTTTGATTAACATTTATGTAACCCATTTTTCCTCACACAATCTATTGATAAGGACATTGTTCGCTGGTAAAGTCTCTTCGTCTCTCAAATTTTTCTATTTTTTTATTTTGGGGGGGAAAGGGGGGCTTAGAAGAAACGATAATTGTCAATAAGACCAGGGTTATGATCTGTTGTTGTGGTGTGTCCATTCATCATTAGAATAATATTTTGAAGTGTTTGTTACTGTCATGTCCAGGGTTGTCAATAACATTTGAAATTGGCGGAGATATTCTGAAAGTAGACGGCCCCAAAGGCCAGAGGCCCCAACATAGGCTTTTTTCTTCGCTTATTTCCGCCAATGTCGAAAACGTTCAAGTAGCCGGCGATATCGCCAGTCGCCGGCGCTTATTGACAAACCTGCATGTCGTCAGTTTTCCCAAGAATTACTGTGCAATCCCAGCATTTTGAAATAGATTAAAATGTTTGTTCATCACTATGAGAAGTGTAGGATGTTTCATATTTTGTATTCACCAAGAAATACTGAACTTAACTGACACGGCCTCTATTCTATTAGGTCACATTGAGGCAGCATTCAACCACACTTTGTTACTATGGAAACTTGATAAGAAACTGGAAGGTGCTTGTAACTGGTTGAGGTTCAGAGGTTGTGACATAAACTTGGAGAAACAAACTGGAAATCACCTGTCCTTTCTGGCTGCTCTGAGGTACGGTATTGTTGTTGTACTAACTGGTTCTCTTATTTAAAGTCACAACGGTCCCCACAACATTTAATGAAAGGGATAAGAAGTTGACTGATTTTAGGTTTTTCAAGACATTTTTCTGCGATTATGTTATTGCCTTCAGTTCTCCAGTAGTTGATATACTTTATATAATGAATATTATTATTATTATATATTACTATATATAATAAATTTTAAGTCTATTTATGGCGTGGAAATATTTATAATCATGTCTTAGAAGAAATCAATCATCTGTTTTTTTTTTAGAATTATTCAGTAAACTTACAGTTACTTAATGTAGAGTAGTAGATTATAGAGTTATACACCTGACAGTTCGTGGTTTGAGTATCACAATGAATTACACTTATTTATCTCTAAAACAAGGTTGCATTGCAAAACAATCACTTTTTTTCTAACAGTAAACATAACATCTCTTTATAATCGTGTAGTTTTGTTGAGTACATTTTGCGAGTACTAGTCCCCCTTAATAACGTTTGCCTACGAAAAATTCACCAAAAAACTCCAATGTTAAATTTTCCTTCGACAAACGGCTACTGCTTGAAATGTCACTTCACTCTCGTTTTGGCAATAAAAATGTAGTTTTAAAACTTGGGTTGATTATATTACATCTTTTACCTACTAAACAACAAAAATGTTTTCAATAGGATTCATGTAAAAACTATCTAAACTAGTACTTTGTTTATGTACTCGTGTGTACACAGTTTCACGCAAATGCTACACTTAAAAAGTTGTTGTATGTTTGTTACTTGATATTATTATAATTATTATTTACGGATTTTATACTTTTAATTATAGGGAACGTCCATTTCAAGAGAGACACTGTAAAATCAGCAAAGCTCAGTTGCAAAGCATGGACCAGATGGCTGTAAAGTATTACAGTGGAGATTCTTAGAGGCAACCTTTGTCAAATAATCCAATATTATACAAGTATTTCGGTGTGTTTTCATTACGTCGTGAAATTTAACTTACTAATAATAATATAATAATAATCTTTATTATTTATATTGCGCATATTCTATGAAAGAATCATATGTGCATTTACCACTCGAAGGTGGACGGAGACTTTTTCATGTGACAGACAAATACACACATAAACACAGAAGTCTCCGAGGGC
>JAOEHV020310630.1:0-11651 GCA_025447995.2 Isaurus tuberculatus | reverse complement strand
AAGATCACAAACTGTGGAGGAAACTTTCAGAATTGGCTCGTGCGGAAGCTCGACGGAGATGAGATGAGATGAGATGATGAAAACCAGATAAAACAAGAGTAGTTTTTGACTGCGCAGCGAAATATCAAAATATCTCGTTAAATGACTGTCTGTATCAGGGTCCTGATCTAAATAACTCTGTGGTTGGAGTGCTGATTCGCTTTAGACAACACCCGATTGCGCTCATGTCAGATATTGAGTCCATGTTCAATCAAGTACGGGTCACACCTATACATTGTGATGCGCTACAATTTCCCTGGTGGCCTGATGGAGATATGAAAGAGGATCCGATAGAATATCGCATGAAAGTTCATTTGTTTGGAGGGGTGTCTTCTCCAAGTTGCGCTAGTTTTGTACTTCGCAAGACTGCAGAAGATAATCAAGAAGGGTTTTCTGAAGCGGCAGTAAGCACTGTACATAAGAACTTTTATGTAGATGACTGTTTGAAATCGGTGGAGAATGTAGACGAAGCAGTGGAACTATCAAATGAATTATGCAAACTTTTGTCGAAGGGAGGATTTAGGCTGACTAAGTGGGTTTCGAACTCCAAGCAAGTGGTCTCATCCATCCCTGAAGATGAAAGAGCAAGGTCTGTCAAGGATCTAAATTTTGATGAGCTGCCCTTGGAACGGATGCTTGGACTCCGCTGGTGCATTGAGTCTGACAGCTTCCAATTCCAGATTTGAATCAAGACGAAACCATTGACGAGACGTGGTATATTGCCATTAGTGAGCTCGGTGTATGACCCATTAGGCTTTGCGGGTCCTTTTTTTGTTGCCAGCCAAACTGCTTCTACAAGATCTATGCCGAATGCGATTGGGATGGGATGAAGATATACCTGAGAAATGCTGTGAGATTTGGCAAAGGTGGATGCAGGAACTTCCTAAGATGGCTGAATGTAGTGTCAAACGCTGTCTGAATCCAAAGGGTTTTGGTAAGGTACTGTTTCGACAGTTGCATCATTTCTCTGACGCATCGCAGGTTGGTTATGGTGCAGCGACTTATCTTCGTTCAGTGAATGCAAAAGGTCAGGCTCATTGCTCATTTCTCATGGCGAAATCTAGAGTAGCCCCTTGAAATCCATTTCCATTCCACGACTAGAACTGTCAGCAGCGAATGTTTCTGTCAGGTTAGACAAGATGATGAGAAGGGAGTTACAGTTAGCCATTGATTCCTCTTATTTCTGGACAGACAGTACTACAGTTCTGAAATACATCAAGAACGAAGATAAGAGGTTCCATACCTTTGTCGCTAACCGAATCGCTGTAATTCGTGATGCCTCCCGCCCTTCTCAATGGAAACATGTCGATAGTAAGACCAACCCAGCCGATGATGCATCAAGAGGGCTTTCTTTAGACGAATTTCTAACATCAACACGTTGGATTAATGGTCCGTGCTTCCTTCAACTGCCTGAAGCTGACTGGCCCTCTTCAATTCCAGACAAACTGGAGGTTTCTTGCAGTGATCCCGAAGTAAAGAGAGAAGGAAATACGTGTTTGACTGTTACCGATCGTGTCATTACCGAAATTGATATTATCCTTGAAATTCTCTTCATGGTGGAAGTTACTAAAGTTTGTGGCATGGTTTCTCAGGTTCCGAAGCAATCTTCGACAAGCTATTCATAGCCAAAAGGAACAACGGCCCACTGAGACAAATGCAGTTCATGAGACAGTGCAACCACTGAGTGTTGAGGAAATAAGACACGCCGAATTAACCATCGCAAAATATGTTCAGCGCAGATATTTCCCGGAAGAGTTGTCTTTAATGGGAAAGTTAAAAGAAAACTTGGGTATGTCTCAGCCACACAAAAAGAATTACATCAAGAAAAGCAGCAAGATCTACAAACTAGACCCCATCCTAATTGATGGTGTGCTGAGAGTCGGTGGACGTTTGCGGCAATCGTCATTACCAATAGAATTTCAACATCAAATAATCATGCCGAAGGATCATCATGTGTCTGCTTTGATCGTCAGGTACTATCATACAATTTCAGGCCATTCTGGCAGAGAATACGTCTTGTCCCTTCTTAGAGCCAAATTCTGGATCATAAACGCTTACTCTATGGTAAGGAGGGTGTTAGCTAGTTGCTTCGACTGTAGAAGGAGGCAGGCAAAGGTAGTAGAGCAGAAGATGGCAGATTTACCGCAAGACAGAGTTACACCTGATCTACCGCCATTTAGTCACGTTGGTGTCAATTTCTTTGGTCCCTTCTTCATAAAGCAAGGAAGATCTCAAGCTAAGAGATATTGATGTTTATTTACTTGTTTAGTTATCAGAGCAGTGCACATAGAGATTACTCACTAACTTGAGACAAGCTCCTTCATTGATGCATTCCGTCGTTTTGTCGCTAGAAGAGGTAAACCCGTGCTTATCAGAAGTGATAATGGATCTAATTTTGTTGGAGGAGAAAGGAAAATTCGATACAGTATTACAAAATGGAATCAAGAGAAAATTCACGAAGTACTCCTACAGCAACAGGTGAAGTGGATTTTTAACCCTCCAACTGGGTCCCACCATGGTGGAGTTTGGGAGAGATGTATTAGAACAACTCGAAAGATCCTAACTGCTCTTCTCAAAGAACAAAATCTCACAGATGAAGCTTTGCTAACCTTTATGTGCGAAGTTGAAGCGATTATAAACGGGAGGCCTATAACAAAGGTGTCTGAAGATCCACGCGATCTAGAAGCGCTCACTCCAAACAATCTGTTACTTCTTAGACCTGGACCAGTGTTGCCTCCTGGTCTTTTCAGGAAGGAGGATGTGTATTCAAGACTGAAGATGGCTAAAAGTTCAATACATGGCTGATCAATTCTGGAAACGATGGATTAAAGAATATTTACCGCTATTGCAACTCAGACAGAAGTGGAACCTTCCACACAGAAATCTGACTCTCGACGATGTTGTGTTAATTGTAGATGACAACTTGCCTAGAAGCTCATGGCCAATTGCCAGAATTACAGAAGTATTACCCGGAAAGGATGGACGTGTACGTCGAGTGAGAGTGAAAACAGCAACTTCAGAACTGGAAAGTCCAGTTGACAAGTGCGTGTTGTTAGAAGCTGCCAAAGAAACGGAGTGGTAGCCTAAGTTGATTATGTGATTCACTGAAATAGGTGTATTCTCTCGAAATGAATGATTCAAGTATTGTAGTTGCAAGAACACATTTGGTAGTTGGTGTTCCATTATCTAAGATTTAATTTTTAGAATTTCAACTATTACTAGAAATTTATATCATAAATTTAAGGGTGGGAATGTAGACGCTGTCCGCTCTATTTTTTGACGGAGACTGGGCCACGGCCGTTTCGTCTGTTAGGGACTGATACTAGCTTAAATTTTGAAATATATTTGAACAACGGTCAGTGTTGGGTGTGGATTTGAAGAGCTAACATGTTAATGGCTTGTTAATGGAAATTCACTTTGTTTTAATTATTTGTTTTTCCTACTGATGGCAACTGTGTTTGTAAGTACACTTTACTTTGTACACTTAAGTCTTTATTATTAGCATTTATTTTAGTTTAGCATTTATTTGTCATTTCAGAAACCGTGAAATGCCGTCATTAGAAACACGAGTATAAACACTGCCAAAGCGAAATATGTTTGTTTTTAACCTGAAGATATTGTGATGAAATCCAACTGTGAATCCTGTATATTGGTTTTACACTTCTGCTGAACAGTTTATAATTAAATGCACATATCTGTACCACCCAGTACTAATAGCCACAGGTAGCCCAGTAACGATGGCGACCAGCGCCTAGTTCATTTTCTTGTACATTCTCCTTTACTAAAACATGACAAACATTTTTAGGTTTATAACGCTGTATGCATTACGCATTTACGAATCTTTGTGTAGAAAATATTTAACTGAGTAAAGCAGTGTTGTATATGTCGCTAATTCAGTGTGTGTCTGTTTTATGTGTCCTATAAGAATTCTGATAAAATACTTTCCGATTTACGACAGCTAAGATTGTTTAGACACAAGCCTTAAAAACTGAAATACTCCTTAAGGACTTAAACAAACTAGTTCAGGCAATGACATCTTGTACGCATCTCAAGCAAACGTTAACGTTTCTGTGACTGTGTGGTGCAAATAAGGAAAGCTAAAATAAAAAATAAATCCTCTAGTTGCAGGTGCTTTTGTTTTCGATTTTTTTATTGTTGGTCAGATAGAGTAGGTATATCACTATATGTCAGTATATCCTCAGTATGCTCGAAGTTGCTATCGTTTTGTAATACTTCAGTCGCTTTTATTTCAGTTTTCTAAAGCTTTAGATTTGAACCTTGATTTGCAATGCGACGGGAGTCATTTTTAGGAGCATTAATGGCAAACACCTTTATGTGCTCCATTGAGGAGAAACTTGCACATGAAAACGAGCTTTCCAATTTCTACAAAAGATACATCAATGATACCTTCGCCCTAATGCCTGACCTTGCCGCTGCTACTGACTTCCTTTCAGTTCTGATTGATGCACACCTAGCAATCCAGTTTACCATGGAAACAGCAGTCAACAACAGCTTACCTTTCGTAGGCATGGTAAAAACCAAGACCGATAGCCACCTTAATACTTGTGTTTACTACCCTGGGGGCCAGAGGTTTACTTGCTCATTAAGCGAGCGAACAGTACGAAGGGAGCGAAGCGCAACTCGCTCAATAAAACGAGCTTCGCTCCCTTCGTAATGTCAGCTCATTTTATGGAGCAAGTTGACCTCTGGGCCCCAGGGTATGTGTCTGCAGAAAAAAAACAACAACAAAGGACTTCTACTACATTATCAGAGCCATGTGAACAATTGATATACTAATAAAACGATCGCGAACAAGAAATATGCATAATCACGCCAAACGCCTGTCGTCCTCACCAGGCTGGACCTCATCTCAAAAGAATGTTAGAATTTAAAAACAATGCTTCCAAAACTGAAATATCCTGAGAAACTTTTATTGATTTTACTTTTAAGAAATTTAACGCTTCCCAGGACCAGAAACAAACCCGCATTGTGCCATTCGACAGCCCTCAACTAACTACCTTGCCTTTCAAAGAGATCAAAATCCGCCGAACCCGCAGACAACTAATCGACCTCGAAAAGAAAATCAATCGTGTATGACGACCAGTTTTCACAAGTTTGAAAATCTATAAAGATTTAAAAGTCACGAAAACAAAGCCCTCACTGGTAACCCAAAAATGCGTTGTGTATACATTTTTTAATGCAATTCGTGCGGTTCGAATAGCGCTGCGCGTATGACGTCACAAAAATTTGACCCCCGCGAAGATTCGGACAAACAAACCATCTTGAATAAAGATAATGGAGGCAACTTCGAATAGTTTGTCGAGTTTTATCACTACTCTTAACGAAAATGATGGCATTCCGGGATCAAAATTTGAGAGAGAGGCCGAAGACTGTACAGTCGAACAACTAAAACGTTGGCTTAAATGTAGAGGGCTGAAAGTTAGCGGTAGGCGATTAAATCGCTCGTAGGCTTGTATAGCGTCACTCTTCCAACCATTATATTATTGATTCGAGTACTCATGATGGTAAATGGTTTCAGGCTAACGTTTTACGAGAAAAAACAGGAAACGATGCAGTAAAGAAGCAAAATCTTCGAAAAATCCCCGGCATACCGAAGTCAGGATGGATGAAATTCCCATTGTACGATATTCCATCACAGTTTAACTATGGCCAAGTTCACTACTATATGCTTTGGAATGCGCAGGAGAATTTGAAGGATTTTCAACTAGAAATAAATCTACAATTCAATAGTATTTTTTTAAATTTTGATTTATTCCTCTTTTCGCCCCGATTCTCTTAGTTCTTTAAGAGATTGAGGCATTCTTTCGGGATATCTTGAGTCCATGTTGCCAAGAGCAGTACCTTATCCCGACCATATTAATAAATTATACGATAAAATTTCGAAGAAATCTATGACCGATCAGCACTCTCACATATAAACACTGCAAACTTGACTTTGCTGTTGTCCGAATCGCTCTAGGGGGTCTAATCGCGTGATTTCTATTTTTATCATATCCGCGCAGCGCTATTGTATAGGCTACACGACCCGTAACTTTCACTTACGCACTGAAGCATAAATATTATGTCATCGGTAAACATCTCAAGAACGAACACAATCAAAGACCGAACATTCTTCACGAAAAATTTGCCTTCCAAAAAAATACCGCGGAATTTTTGAGTGCCTTGTTTAAATTAGATGCTTTTGATAAAGAAAAAGATACCGACTTTGAACATGCATGCAAAAAGACCGCACCAATCCAGCGAAACAGTTTATTTAAATTTTGTTTATTCTTTTGTTTATTTCCGCCTCATTACTGGGCTAATTCGCTAATCTCGGCGAATCATGCTGTAAATATTATCAGAATTAAAATGAAATAATTGATTTTATGTAATGACTCAATCTTTTCATCTTGTGTTTGTAATTTTGATTCATACTTGTTAAAATACAGTAACATTCACAATTTTATGTACAGGTAGCCCAGTGAATGCCGCAAGGGCATCTAGTTTAATTTAGTTCTCACACTTTCTTTTCTATATATAATGTTACTGAACTTACAATAATTTACATTTGATAATGCTGACATGTCGCTACTTTTTATCCTGAATTGATTTTCTAAGTCTTTCTTTGAATCTTATTTAAGAAAATCTTTATTGAGCCCCAAACAAGCCATAAACATGCGCTACACTTTTTTTTTTATTAAGAACCAGTAAAATTTTGCCAGGCTCAATGTTCTTATTTTTTTCAACAATTTGAGGCTCAAAATGTATTTATTTTGTTCTTATTTTTCGGGCGTAAATTTTTGTGTATTTTACAGCAGATGACAGTACATGTAGTTCCTACAGTTGGAGTATACTTGTATTAAAATAATAAGTAACGAAATTTATTTAATGTGTGATGCTCTTTGTGACGACTACTTGCCACGCTCATTTTGCTATTTTTTCGTTTTTTAAATTTTTATTTTAGCCTAAAATTGTTCTTAATTTGTTCTTATTTTTCGGGTGATTTGAGTCTCACTGTTCTTATTAAGTGTGTTCTTAAAAAAAAGTGTACAGTAATGTATGCTGTTAGTAAGACGCTCTGAACATCGCAGTTGAGAATGTTAGGCACAAAGCAATAACTTTTAAAATTAAGTGTTCCGACCACGAGAAGATAAATTTTCACCAAGAAGGATTCTCGTAAATGTAATCTGATTGATTCAGAAGCATGGTTCTCCAGTTTTATAAATTATAAATCCTAGCATCTTGAAAAAAAAAATCGATCGTACTTCCTTTTAGGTTATCGCTTTATTCCAGCAAAAAAAAAACAAACAAATAAGTTATCTCCTATAACCACAATACATTGAAGATTTGTGTACCTAAAAATTTATCATTGGCAAATAAGGGCATGGCTGAATTTCCACTTTATCCAAAAATGATATATAAGTAGTTTAGACCATTTTAAACACCAAAAACTTCTCCCATCATCGTTATTAAACACAACTTAGTAGCTTGAAATAAATCTAATATGTGTTATGAGAGGTGAACTGCAGCTCTTTATCAACTTACCTAACGTCTTTGTTGATCCTAAAATCCCAAGCGGAAGCATGACACACAACTTCCCTGCCATCTTTAGGCTTCTCAATCAACGATTTCTCGTAAAAAGAGGCGGGTAACGCTTCCAGTCCTATTGAAGTAAAGAAGGACTCTGCCAACTTCACCATTTTCAAAGGAGTATAATTTTGCTCTTCTAGGTTTTTTGTTACATCTAAACTGGGTTTTCCCTGGTACGGCTCAACGTCATCATAAATATTTCCCCAAGATTGGGCCCACATGTTTCCCAGAACGTGAGCAGGAATGGGTTCACCTTTCATGACCTGCGGGTATTTCTTACTTAGTTTGTATCGAACATAGGCGTGAAGCTCCTGGTACAGATCCCGCAGGCTATTCCACAAGTCTTCCGCTATTTCAGGGAACTTTTTCACCTCGTACCACGACCTCCACCATTCTCCAGTGTCTTGCCAACCTCGCTCCTTCGCTCCATCGTTGGAGAGTTCAACAAATTGTTTATACAATGAACGAAGTTTAGGCCCGGTTGCCTCCCTCCAGCCATCCCATGCAAACAACAGCCGCTCGTAATCGTCTGAAGTTGCCATGATTTTAACAAGGTCTGGGCTCAGTGACAAGTTTTTCTTTGTCAAAGGATCATAAACTTTCCCAGTGCTGTATATTTCTTTCATTACGGCTTTCACTTTTGCTAACTTGTCTAATTTGGTTGTGTTACTTGACGAGCCGCTAGCAACGATAAAATTGATCTGGCGCGCAGTGTCGTAACTAAGTTTTGAAGTGTTGAAAACCGAGGCGTTTTTTTCAACTTCCAACAAGTAAATATCCAAATCCGTGTTAGCCTGTAAATCCTTTTGCTGGTTATACTTAGTTAGATTAGTTTGGTACCTCCAGCTAGCTTCAGTTTTAACGTAAGAACGTTGTGGTCTTTCATTGTTGTACAAATTCAGGAAAGCTTTCGCTCTCTCTTCCTCGGCAGCGTCAAACTGATTGTCCCCATGAACTATCTCTATCATAACCGGCAGCACCAACAGCCATAAAATCTCGAGCTTAATTCGAGACGCCATAGAGAGTTAGGATTTGCTAGTTCAGTTGTAAATAGGAACACGGCTGAGATAAGGATAGCCTCTGGGCCTTGAGCAGTGACAACGACGTAATAAAATAAACATGGCAGAAAGCGTATCCTGTTTTATATTATATATTTGTTTTAGCTGAGCTAATACCAAAGGTTAAAATGTTGTCTATTAAGGCAATATAATCAGCTCACCAGTTCCGTATCGGTTTTTCAAATAAAGCTCAATATCTGACTTTTTATTAAAGTGTTTCAGAGGCTTTCATACGTACAGTTTTATGTACGTGGTGCAATTTTTTTTTTTGAAAATATCTCTTGCAAAAGTCTACAGTCTTGAGAGAAAACAGCTAAAATCTTTCTTCATTACTTCGCCAAAGGGCTTTTAAGAACTCCACTAAACGGTTTAAACTTCTGCACAAAACACATTAATAACTCATGTGAGCAAGTGCTGAGCTCTGTTTTCAGGATAACAAGGAACTATACTTATACACTTTCTAAAGTATACAGATTTTTCATGTTATTGCCCTATCAAATCAACTTTACGTATCAGATGTATCATTTATGAAATGAAAAATAAAGCTTTTGTAAGGGAAAAATACACTTTTGATAAGAAAAAGAAAATTAAATGCTGGCAAAAGTGTAATCTGCAGCTATGATCGTGTTAACTAATACCGGGTGAAAAAAGTTGAACGTTTCAAAACCTGTCTAAACACCTCCGAGAAAGAATAAAATGCTTGGAAAATTTGAACAACTTTGAGTAAAAAAAAATTATATTATGTATCCTTTTAACTCAATCATGTTCTAATTTAAAGGTTACAAAGGTTATTCACAACACAAAACTGATTAGATGAAACAAGTCAAAAATCCATTAACTCAATTACGAGCTTACTAAATTATTGTCATGATATACTTGATACTTGTTATACAAGACAATAATAGTGACCAAGAATGATTCAGGTCAAAGTGGGTTGGTCTCCCTAATTTTTAATTCATAATGCATTCGTGTGAAAAAAAACAAAATCATTTATATAAGCTCACTAAAAATGACCTTTTGTCAGTCGCTGGCTGAAACATAGTTGTGAGCGGCATTGTAATCACGTTTCAGTTGCTTCGGGTTAAACTGGGCTTAAACTTCTAGTCCATTTTTTTTTCCTAACTTTTTATCAATTGATTTGAGCTGAAGGTTTGGATATGTTATTCTACTGAGTAAAAAATGTGAAAAATATGTGCTAATCTCGGCGAATCATACCGTATGGGAAAAAAAGGAAAAAAATCGTTAATTTTGTCGTAATGCAGCTTTTTAAAAACAAAAAGCCCAAGGTTGTTTACACATTCGAAAGAGGTCTTAAGTAAATGTTTTACAATGTATAACTTCTTCCTAAATCTCATTTGTAATGAGACAACGTATGTTCACATCGCCCTCTTCCTGTTGTTTATGATGACCTCTGATGAAAAAGTTTCAGCGATACTTAAAAAAACGAAAACTAAAACTGGCATTTTTGAACTTACGTAATGACCAAATAATTCCGAAACAAGTTCTTCTAATTCAACCTTTTGAATTTTTGATTGGTTTTTGAAAGAATCGAAGAAGTAACGTGTTCCACATTAAATATTAGTCGGCCATTTTATCCTTGAAGTTGAAGAGATTTCCTTTTCAGCTAGAGAAAGAGGAAACCATTAACTCAGACACAGTCTTGCATGACCTGATACCAAGTGCAAGTCACTTCGAATTCAAGACCTTGCATACGATTATCAGCCGCGTAGCGTGATCAGTTTTTCAAGTACGCACAAGTACATATGATCTAGAAACCTAAGTAAACTGAACGAAAAATACTGCGTTCTTTAGTTGTGTGAATACAAGCAAAGAACAAAGCATCTTGCTTTTATTTTGAGCAAACTTGGCGCAAACAAAACATTGTTTTGGTTGTTGATCCTCGAGCAGGCGCTCAGCAGCGCTTTTCGTTTTATAGTACAGTTATCATTTATAAGCAAAAAGCGAGACGTCTTTCTTTGTGCTGTACAAACTGGTCGAGCACACTCTCAACATTGAGTTTTTTTCCATGTGGGTGTGTTATACTGCTAACGATGAAATGTTAAAAATAGAAACAATTGCAAAAAATTTCAGAATTTTTTGGTCACTTTAAGTACGCACGTGCGTATATGCGTATAGGACGCTACGCGCCTGTTTATTTGAAGCTTAGTGGTCATAAAAACAGCAGTGTGATTGAAAATTAGTTCTGTTCAATGATTTGTGGTTTTAAAGAACACACGACTAGTACTCCCTCAAATTAATCTGCATGTTTCGAAAGATAGGGCATTTTATACGGCTCTGAGAAATGTGGGCGTGTATGCTTCAATGAATGCTTTTAAAAAATAATTGACAAAACTAGCAAAACGTCAACTTGCTATGATCTTAAGGTTAAAGAAGCACTACACATCTTTTGGGACAAGCCTACACTTACCACAAAAGTTAAGACTATTAATATTAAACTTCAAAGTTGATTTCATTCCACTATACCTATATTAGTTTCATAATGATAATGTTTGGTTTTCCTTATATAAGTACAGCACTTGTATCTGCATTTTAAGCACTTTTAATAGCAGAGGGTTTGCCAAAACATGCAGTGTTAATTTGAGTCGTGCGTTCTTTAAAATTTGTTTTAGCACTGCTGTTTTGTTGATCATTTGTTGTTGTCGTGGCCAGTGAGCCTGAAGCGAAAAGCGGAGACAGCAATCGTAGTTAGTAGCCAGACGTATAGCTGTGTGCACTGGGGCTTTCCTATAAAGGTTTTGAAATACAGGCGCATACGCAGCTTTTTCTGCGGGAGGGGTGCACTTTAAGCTTGAGGCATATTAAGTTATCAGTCCTAAAATATGATATCTAAACAATTCTGATATCTGATATGTGTAACAACAATATTTAATCCGGCATTGTGAGCTTTTCTTTATAAGTTCTATTGCTTTCTTAGACTGCTTTGAAATCATTCGACTATTTTCT
>JAOEHV020310529.1:0-11653 GCA_025447995.2 Isaurus tuberculatus | reverse complement strand
AAAGGTCCGCTCAGTCAGATCAGATACGGCAAGATAAGAACAATCAAAAGGGGATGAAATAAAGTAAAGAAATTGGAGAACTGTTCAGGTCGGGACTACACATTATATAGAAGATATTTTTCGACTTTTTCATGTTTTCTTATTCATATTGTTCTTACACATATCAGATATGACTGATAAGGACTGATAACCTATGGTCCGCTCAAGCTTAAAGTGCACCCCCCCCCCCCCCTCTTCAGGAAAAGTTGCGTACGCGCCTGCTACAGAGCAGATTTGCTGCACAACATCGAGCAAGTAATGCAGTGGAACTCTAATCTGTATATACATGCTTCGTTGACTTTGAGAAAGCTTTCGATAGTGTGCATAGAGAAACATGGAAAATAACTTCTTAGGAACTACAGGATCCCCAACAAACTAGTTCATGATTAAAGTGATGTACAGAAACTGTAAGTGTACAGTAACTGACGAAACAGAACTTCACGGTGATTTGATGTTAAATCCGAAGTTAAGCAATGTTGCGTTATGTCCGGCTTCTTATTCTTGCATGATAGTAATTGAAGAAGAAGAAAACTGTAGAAAATGACAAAAATGGCCTAAGGTGGAAATTTACAACTGTATTAGAAGACATCGATTTCGATTTTTTTTCATCATGAGATATAATGCCAAGGACCAAACTCCCATAGCATATGATTGAAAAGATGTAGAAGATGTTGACAGCCTTGTGTACAGTATTTAGGTTCGACTGTTAACAAGACTGGAGTTGTGGACATGATATCGAAGCCAGAGTTCAAGTGTTCTGATTGGGTTCTTATATAGCAGCGAAACCTAGCGTATGACGAAAAGGGATGAGGACCAATTTGACACCTTCCAGCACAAATGCTTACCAAAAAATTTGAAAATCCACTGGCCGATGAAAGAAACGAATAAAATGTTCACAATTCACAAATAAAAATACGGTAGTGGAGATAGATTGGACATGCATTGAAAATGAAAACAGATTCGTTAGCAAGAACTGCGCTAAGAGGGGCACCAGAAGGAGGGAAAAAGAAGAGGGGTCGTCCGAGAGGAATATGGTGAAGAACAATCAAAAGAGAGTATGTGAAACGGAGTTCATAGGCAGAGAAACAAAGAGTTGGAAAGACACAATAAACGGGCCTATATTCTAAGTTGAAGTGGGAAACTAAGAGAGAGAGATTTACCTTGAATAATTCCGAACTTAAGTTTGAATTGATGGTGTAAGTTGGCAGAAACAAGCGGCTGTTTTTTTTTCTATTAGAGACCTATACGAAACATTGCTTTCTGTTTTACTCTCTGTTCCTTTACTAAAGTATCATCAATTGCATTATTTAGATTTTAAATATGTTAATATGCACTAAAGCAAGACTATTAAGCAGCATCCGGGTTAATGGCAAGAAAATCGTCTTGCATTTAAAACATTTTTGAGAAAAACAACCAATTTACAAAAAGATTGTTTTTCATGTTTTAGAAGTAATTTCTTGTACCCGATTCTTCAGAAACTAACCGAGGCTGCCTTTTTTAACTGCTTTGTATATCAAGTTATGGGTTAAATTAGAACTGGAGATGTTCTTTAGGTAATGAATTCAGGTTTTCTGTAGAAGACCGTTATAAATTTTTTTTAAACTTTGTTGCGGATCTGTTACAAAAAGAGCAACAGTGAAAACGTGTTACTGTCTCAGTTACGTGCCATGTTGTTTTAACTGCGGTTTGGAGACTTTTCTAATGGCCCATAAACGATTTAGTTTTTCCACTAGGCAGTCATGGCACCCGCTGAGTAAATAGGATTTTTGGTCGTTACTTAAACTGCAAAAGAAACGATTAAAACTCAAACAATCTAAGTACGAAACAAACGGTTTTTATCGGTAACTACGCATACACAAACTTAAAAGGGTTTTAAGTTTTTCTTTAGTCGTTTTCTTATTTAGACAAACACAACTGGAATTTATTTTTTTGTAACAAAAACTTTTTTTTCTTTTTCAGTTTTCTAACAACTGTTTTTGTTTCTATATGAATGTTTTTGTTTCTTTATGTCTTCAAAGCCACCGCGCCGACCGCCCCCGCCTTTCCAAGGCGCACCTGTGTTACGATCTCTGCCTCCCAACCCTATAAGGTCCCGGGCTCAATTCCCAGCCTGGTCGAGATTTGAACATTTGGTTGACCTTATTTCCCGTTAAAGCTCAGTCAGCTTTCCATCCTTCTGAGGTAGGTAAATGAGTACCAGCATACATGGACTGCATAGTTAAAGCGGCTGCCAGATGCGCATTTATGTGCTTTCGGTCCGCTGGGGGTAAACAGATTATTGTAATGCGCCTTTGAGCATATACATATGGAAAAGGCGCAAGATAAATGTATCACTTTACTTTGCTTTAGTAGTCTAAATCCTTTTAAAAAAACTTTTCCAGGATTGTGAACTTAAACAGACGTAAAGAAACATTCAACTACTATTCAGTTCAAGCAAACCAGTGCCTCTTTTTTGTAAGTACTGAAAGCTAAATTGTAAGGTTTTATCAACTGCTTCAAAAGTTCAAAGGAATATCACCAATCATTTCTACTCCTCAAGATGAATTCACTGTTCTTTTTATGGGGTTTTATCAACTGGTTTAAATTTCAGAATAAACTACAATAATTATATTTACTTTTCAAGTAATAAAAGTCGTTTTATTGGGAGTTTATCAGTGAGTTCAAAAACTAGGAAGTCCTTGATTATATGTTAAACCATTTAAGTAGTACATAAGCTTCTGCTGCAGTTTACCAATATTTTTTTCTTTTAAGAAAATATAATTATTTATATCTTGGCCCAGCTTTGATTTGAGTTGTGCAAATTAAATTTTTTGCCTATTAACTGTTGAACTTAGGTTTGCTTTTAAGTAAGGGGCATGGTGTTTCGAGGAAGATGATGACAATCTATATTACAAACACGATATTGAATAGTAACAAGACACCGGCTATTACCGGCACCATTTGATTGACTCACGCATATTTGTATGTACTTGAGAAACAAACATTGACAAATTAAGACGTTATAAAACTGTTATGGATATGTACGCAATTTTGTTAAGGGTGCATTACAGTCAATTACGTCCTTTTTGTCAAATTTCGAGACATTTTTGATCATATCGCAGGGAAGATTTTGAAACTTCCAATTCCCCATCGTAGATTCATAGATCGGTAAATGAGAAGGACTCATAAATATTTCCAGATTTTTTGAGTAGGTTTAAGAGGGAGAAAAGCTGTGGGAATGTGGGAGGGAGGGTAGGGGGGAAGGGGGAATTGTTTTTTCAGAGAAATTTGATATGTAGTGAATTTTGGGGATGTTTGAAAATTTTTTTAGGAATTAATATTTGATCCATGCACGAATGCCAAACCGTTTGGAGCCACGGTTTGGTATCCGTACTCAAGCTTTTTCCTTTCCAAATCCTTCTTCACTTCTTTCTACCAACTGGCTAAATTGTGACTATATTGCCCCCTTAACGGTTATGTAATCAATTTTGAATAGTGAACAAGAACCCAAGCTTTAAGAAAATTCAGTATTCAACGAGGTTTGAATATGGACCTCTTTGATACCGTTTCGGTATTTATATCAAATGAGCTATGAAATCTTTTCTTTTATTTATGAATACTTTACTTTCGCCATTATTTGATTTGCAATAAGAACCTCTCGATTTATACAATGCTGCTGTTTGGCCATAATTTAACCACGCATACGTAAAGTTTTAGAAATCTTAATGCAATTGCATTCGCCGACCATACAGCGCGCAAGAACTGCTTAGTTATTCTACATACCCGCAGCTTTCAGAAGCGTAAACGGTAAAATTTCCGTACTACCCATACATTCATTATGAATGCAAAAAGCACACTCAAAACTTTGACATGTTATTGTTTTTTCTTTGAATAAAATTTATGCATAATGATGTATGGGGTAGTACGGAAATTTTACCATCTTTTCATCTCTGTGTGCTATGTTATGCTGATGAACTCCGAAAAGTGCGAAACCGCTGTCGATGGCTGCAAATTCACAGTGGAGAGAAAATTAGCCCTAACCTTGAACCTCAGCTTGTTAGGGATGCAGCATGCCTTCCACTGTTAAACTGAAACCACCACCAATCAAACAATCTCCTCGAAAAAACAACCCAACGAATAGATTCAAGTTCAGGTGAGTTTTTTGTCTTTATTACTCAATAAATTGCTAATCATATATTACAATTTTCGTTATTTTTCCTATTTTGGATTTGAAAGTCAAATAAAAGTCTATATCTAATTAGTCCCTTGGTATGCACGGACGCGCACCGGCCGAGGTGTTACTATGATAAAAGTCTCACCAAAAGATATTCCAAAAGTTTTTTTTTTTATGACACTGCTTCTGGAGGGTGTCTGTGATTCCGTGAAAGTATACATCGCTTTATAGTATAGAAACCGGAGATAAGCGCCGGCCCAATAAACCACTAGGCTCGGAAAAGGTTTAGCTTTAAGATTTAACATACTAATTATCTGCTTTATAACGTTTTTACGTTTAATATCTAATTAAATTGCACATAAACTATAACCCACACAGGAAGTTTTGTAAGTTTACACACCTCAAATAGTGTTTACAAAAGGTCTTTACAAACACTTGTTTTTACTGTGTATAAATTAAACTATTCATTCACATGTAACAATTACAGTCTTCTGAAAAAGTAATGAAAGATAAAATTGTCATCATCAGACGTTTGTGTTTTCTTGCCATCGATAATTTTATTAGTCTTCTTCGCCACAAGAAAAATATCTATGCCTGTTGAGATTGGCTTTTTAAGACTCGTTAGAGTAATTAATTAATTTTTTATTATCGAGAAGTTTGGTGTATTTCGCAAGATTTTTTCGAAAAACGAAAATACAAATGGCACAAAAAATATTTCTGTCGCTTGGAAAATGGGGTAACTGTTTCCCCTTTTTCCCCCGTATCCAGAGATATTTATGAAATGGTTCATCTACAAGACATTTTTACAACACGAGGAATATATTTAGCACTCTTTTTACTTATAAAAGTATTGGTTTTTAATCAAACCCTAAATGCTTATCCAAAAACAAATAAAAATCGGAAGTAGCAGGTATACAAGGGACAAACAATTATAGATAAGTAATGGGTCGGAACTTTTAGTTTTGGTAGAGTTAGGTATTTTAAAATATCGAAATGAAAGCTAAAAAAACGCTGAATAACGGTAAACAAAATACCCTCTGCTCGGTAAAAAGTTATGAACTTGCTAAAACTGATTTCCGTACAAGGACAACTTTTAAAACTTTGTTGAAACGACCTCCTCCCCTGTTATGATGAGTTCTCTATTACAGGTTTCTTCTCGTTCATCAGACATTACATCAGTCGGATTATCGTAGCCCTTGGATCCTTGCTCTTTTGCGTTATAAGCTGTTTCCGCGTGAGCGTTCTCCTTAGACTTGACATCGATTGCTTCAACTTTCTTCGTCTCATTCTCAACACCCTTGTAGTTAGTTTGTTTAAATTCTATCTCTGGTACAGCTCCATTTTCCACACATTCAATGCCTTTGTTATCAGAGCCTATTACGGCTGCCATGTCTTCTTTGCTTTGTGGTTCAAGCTCAATCTCTTCAGGTTCTTGATCGATAACCTCGTCCAGTGGCATGTTCATTGTTTCAGGAAGGGTCATGCATAACACTCCAGCAATCAGAGAAGCTGTCCCCATTACGGCGTAAGGTAGCAGGACATGTATACGGTCCTGTAAATGAAACTTAACTGCGTTAAGAAACTGGTGTATAAAGAAACCTTTTTAACAACACAAGTCCTGCATTCTGATTTGCCACGGGAAGGTCCCAGTAACATTTTTAAACTAGACCCCGAGGCTATGGGAATGCTGCGGATTTTTTTGTTTGTTTAAATGTATATTTAATATAACAAAGTACAAAACGTCTCTTATCTCTTGCTTGGTTTGCGTTCAGAAATTCAATAAACATTTTCAGAACGGCGCCGTTCTTTGTGTTTTCCGATTAAAACGAGGCTCCGTCAGGGCGCACAGTGCACTCTGGTTGGAACGCAATGAATTCTGGTTAAGATTAGTAAAAGATTCGAAAAATGAATGAAAACCCCGTATGGCTTGAAATTGCAGGGGCAAAGACAATCAAGTCTTTGCTGTTGACCGTGTTTCTAAAGACAATATGGCATGAGAACACAAAATTTACTTTTGTGTTTTTCTGCCTTTCAGAAGGGACAAAGCCAATGGTTACTTTTCATAAAAAGACCAATTAACCCGATACAAATTTTGTCGTGGAGTTTAAGTCTACTAGCATCTGAGAGCATACAAGAACCGGCATTGCAACCAAGTCAGTCAAGATCCTTTTTTCTAATTCTTTCACTGCTCACCTGGGCAAGAATGGTGAAGTGGAGCGTGGAGATGAAAATAATAAAGCTGAAAATTAACCAGACACCTAAGATGAACGATTTTCTCCACAACACTTGATGAAGAAGATGAGGAGGTCTTGACCTCTCTGGCTGATAAAGCATTGTCACATAAAAAGGCTCTTTTAGAAGCAAATAAATATTTTTTAGGAAATGACCCAAAATCTCTAGTTTCTAATTTTTATCTAATTTGTCCACATGTTTGCATAAAATTCGGTCTTTTAAGTTAAGAAAATATGAAAATTACCTAATGACAGATGAATAGAGATCAACTCACCAGGGTAGCAATATATGGAGACGCAAAGGAGCCTAATCTAGCTGTCGAGTTAGAGGTACCCATTGCTATACTCCTGCAGAATATACAGTATATCATAATTAAAGGAAGTGGCGAGTAGCTGTAGTAAAGAAAATGGAAGGCGGAACTGGGAAAAAGGCTGGACTCGTTCACTTCAACAATAATTCTTACGAAACTGTTTTTAAATTTGAATATGCTGCATGGTTCTTATCATCGGACCAACATCGGACCATCGACTTTGACTTCTTGAGAAACAATCATAGATTAACATATGCATTTTTACTTGGAAACAGATCTGTAACAACGACAAAGAAATCAGCTCAATTATAGGATCTATTTAACCTCTTTCATCTTTTTTTAAATCTTTATTTTATTTTTCCTTAGAAAACGTGTAATAAAAATCCCTCATCTGCAGAAGCTCTATATATTATTTACGGAGCCTCTGCAGATGACGGATTTAAACTATTACTATATAACAGGTGACGATCATGAATAAGTTATTTCACAGAGAGCAATCTAACTAAAAATTGTTATTAATATTAAAAAGAATCAGTTACCTGACAACCGTTGGGAAAAGTTCAGCTGAGTAAACGTAAATTGCGGCGAAGGATATTGAGACAGCAATCTTAGCAATACAAGCCATTAAAATCCGTCCAACCATAAATCCAACGTCTTCTCCAGGATCGTACATAGTACACAATACAGCACCAACTGAAGCCAGGGCAGCAAACACCAAACCACAAACAACTGACTTCTTTCGACCGAACCTTGGTTCAAACAACAGACAGAAACAAATTCAAATGACTAGAGATCAAAAGAATCTATAATTATTCCTAACTTATTACCTGTTGAATATTTTTTGAAACACGAGATTTAATCAACTCTGGGTTGAAATTAATGTTAAATTTTCAGTCTTAGAGCAATCAGTTTATGTTAAGAAGGGTTAACAATCGAAACGTAAGCTTTCTTTTTTACTTACGTGAACAATTTAACATTTTAACCTACAGTTGATTAAACCAAAATCCTAACTTAGGACAAGGCAGATTCCCAAATTTTTAATATGGTAATCTAGATCTAGAACAATTTTCCCTCCGTTTACTACCACTTGCTGCCTATTTTCCACAAAACAGAGCTTCTAGACAAACAATACTTAACAATCAAAGTTATAAAGAGATCTCCCATTTTACAGTAAGAACTAATGTTGTATAGCTCGAATAGTACAGACATTTAGCTGTTTTAAAATGCGTGGTTTCATGACACACCACTTCTTCTTTCCTATTGATCTACCATAGTTTTCAAACTTCTTTCTCACAATATAGCTTAAACATCATACGTAAACATAAACATCAATTCATAACTTTATAATTCATCGATTTTATCACTCACAATCCCTAACATTAAGAGTGATTTGCTTACCTTCCCATAGTCCATATACCAAGAACATACGCTGGTAGTTCTACCGCACTAGTTATGGTATAATTGAGATACATGTCGCCTCCAAGGTTTGGAGTACTCAAAATAACTCCATAGTACACGAGTGAATTAACAAACCTGTCGAAGAAAATTGCAATTACTTGAGATGAAATTGAAAACAGTGTTTGTGATATTCACATATCAATTGGAACACTATTGTCTTTGTGTTTCTTCTCTTAACTCTAACAACAATTCTGGCATGTAAGAAGATTCCGAGTCCCTTGAAACTGGCCGCTCGATAACATCACAGAAAAACGGGGAAGTTTAAAAAATTCCAAAAAGCATTTAAACCGGCTGCTAAACTATATCTTTACTTTTATCTATATCTCGGGGGACTGGGGGAGAATACTTAATATAACATAATAACATATATGGTATAATTTATCTACCAGGGTGAGGACAAGAAGTTTTTGATAAATCTTACCACGATACCCAGCTAACAAAAGTTCTGTGCACCATCTTCCACGACTTGAACAAATCACGGAAGTCACCCGTCTTCTGAGCTTTGTACTCGACCAGTTTCTCGTTAGCCGGGTATTCCTTCTTGTTTGCTTCAGCTACCTTCTTCAAAATAGCTTCAGTCTCACTTTGCCTTCCTTTTACAAGGAGAAAACGGGTTGATTCGGGAACATACCTAGTATTAAAAAACATAAATTGTATTGATCAATAACCACACTAACAATCACAGTCAACCTCAACCATAACCAATTACTCTGACCCTAACCATAGCCCTAGCCCTAGCCCTAGCCCTATCCCTATCCCTTGCCCTAGCCCTAGCTCTTGCCCTAGCCCTAGCCCTAGCCCTAGCCCTAGCCCTAGCCCTAGCCCTAGCCCTAGCCCTAACCCTAGCCTTAGCCTTAGCCATAGCCATAACCTCAGCTATGTTTGGTTAAGCGCTTGATAGAATTTTACTTTCCCTGAATGGCGCGTAAACCCACTGTAAGTTTGCTTCTCACATGACACGTACATCACATAATCCTTATTTTAACTCGAATTTGTTATAGCATATTAGGCTAATTTCTCCGAGTGGAAAATCTAAAACAAACTCGTACTCATTTTACAACAAGAACAAAAGGCAGAGGCAACGTTTGGAAAAAAGGTCAAATGAAAGATCTCGATAGAGCCGGTGATAAAACCAGTGATAGAGCCAAGGATATCTAATGATTAGCTTCTACGAGGTAAATTGTTATTCACTTACCGCCAAAAGAAGATACCAAGAAGGCCTAAAGAGCTTGTGACAATGGTGAGTGTTTTCCATTCACGAATAAAATATGCAAATCCGCCAAGACTGATGAGAGATGCTACCCAGGAAAACCAGAGCGCCGTGCCCGCCGTGTGGCGGTGTTCTACACCAACGTACTCCGTTATCAGCACAAACAGCGGCATACCTCCGGCACCTGTTATAACCCGGGATGAAATATAGCCCCGGTTAACAACTGAAATCTTTTAAGACATCACAATAGTTCTACCCGACTATTAAACTATTCCTGACCTTGCAATCTGATTGGCTAAGCTACCTACCATCTTACGTAAATTTTCCTTCTCTTGTACTCTTTGCAATATATTTCTCTTTACCTGTGGTGTTTTTTGTTGACCATCTGTATTCATGGTCAAACGTTTCACATGTAGAGAGAGAGAGTGTTTTGAAAACGATCCCAAGTTTGTGATGCAAAAAATCGTTCTTTTGGATATCTACGTTTTCATCTCTTTCCACTCACTTATGGCGTTACCAAATTTAACCACGTTCAAACGACCAGTGAAAAACTATTTCACAGCCTCAGAGTGATGTCTTCACAGCCATATGCTTTGAGCACTGATAAATGACTGAAAATATATTTTTTTTTTTACCTTCGAGATCAATCAACAAATAATATTCCTTACCGATACTTATGCCAACCAGAAGTCGAAAAAGAGCGAAAACCCAATAACGTCCAGCAAAAGCTCCGAGTAGTCCAAACAGAGCGGCCGTAAATGTAAACACCATCATAAGGATCTTTCGACCGAATCTGTCGGCAATCCAGCCTCCAACAAGAGCCCCTATTAACCAACCAGCGAATATCAAGGAGGATGACAGACTTGCCAGAGAGGTTTTATCACACACCAAGTCAAACTGAAAGAAAATAATCAATAATACGCGTTGAGTAGCTTTGAAAAAAAAACTATTGAAATGCTTCGGCATCGCAATCGTCATCGCCATCGCCATCGCCATCGCCATCGCCATCGCCATCGTCATCGTCAAGTTGTCATATATAATCATTGTCACGCACTAATTCCACGGGAATCTACTCGGCGATTCGCCTAGTTTTGAGTTGCTGTTGCTACTTTCTTCCTCCTTTCAATTAAAGTTAACACTTGCCTCAGTGGCGACCGACGTAAATTCGTTTGTGAACTCCCATTGGCTGCGGGTCATGTTACATCTTTCTTTGTAGTACTTGTGGTAGGGTGTGAACTGACCGTATTCCGTACACTCGCTGCTATTGGCGACACACTGCCATTTTGGTTCAGCCGCAATAAAAGTCATTAGCAACACTTGAAAACCAACACAGAACCATTCTATAAAGCTTAGAATGCACAGGAGGCGAATCTGGTAATAGCCAAAACTCCCAATACGCTCCAGCACTTGGTCCACAGTTAAAGCCATTATTACTGTTTAGAAAAAAGAAAGATATGGTAGATCACTTTCAGGGTTGAGGTTAGAGTTAATATAGAGATAATGCCGAATATTATCTTCTGGATTGCTAATCTCCCAGTTCGGCAGTGAAAGATGCACCTCAACAAGGTTGAACCAATGGATTTAAGGCGCCTTCATCACAAACATACACTCGCATACAAAATATACTTAAACAAAGGTATCCGACATACAGTCAATATATTACCTGGGAGCAAAGAGTTTTACTGAGGGTTGAAGACCGGGGCACCAGGGAGCCAGTGGCAAAGGTTAAAACAGCTGAGCTCATCTTGCACTCATTCATTTGTTCATGAATTGAAGTTAACAGCATTAAGGAAAGACCCTTGGTTCTTTAACTGGTATTTTTTTAGAATACTAATATCTTGATTATCCTGCAAAAACTTGAAAAAAGCAAATGGAGTACAGAACTACTACGAAGCTCAAGCAGATTTTAAAGTAAATGCAGACGATAGAAAATTGTATTTTAAAAATTCCGTCTGATGATTTATTTTGTGTTGAAAAAGGGTTTTCTACATTTAAGTTAGCAACGTTATCAAACAGTTTTTACGATCAGGCACACAATTTAAGCAAAAATGGTGCAGTGTTCTTACCTACTGAGCTATGAAGCCGGAGTTGCTAGGGGCCGGTTAGTTTTATTGGGAACATCTATGCAGGCCTGGCGGAGCTGGGGGGGGGGGGGGGCTTGGGGGCTTTAGCCCCACCACTTTTTTGCCAACAAGTAATCAATTTTTTTTAATTTATTATTTTGTTTTATTCCAATTGACGAAATGCGCTT
>JAOEHV020310423.1:0-25134 GCA_025447995.2 Isaurus tuberculatus | reverse complement strand
AACTGCCGGGATCGAACTGGGGACCTTGTGGTTGGAAAGCAGAGATCTTACCAACTGCGCCAACCACGTCCGCCCTTACCCGCGAAATATGCCGTCCTTTTTTTTCGCGAAATTAAGTGCCGCGAAAATTAGTACCAATAAGATAATAAGACTCGTTGAATAGAGTTTATCAAAGAAAAATACTGTAGTTCGTTGGCGAGTGGGTAAAGCGCGTGATTTAATTAACTTGATGTTATAATATTAATCAAAACGACTAAACTCACTGCGCTAACTATTCTTAAGCCGTAGAAGTGTAAGAGCTCTTCCAGTTGAATATTTTGTTTGTTTGTTTATGTGTATTGCATGCTGCTGCTGCTCGTCGGATGTCATAATAATCTGTCAACTGGCGCTACAGGTTGCCTTCAACTATTAGTTTTTGTTAATTATTACGCACGTTATCCTTTACTTCTTTTGATCTATTTATTTTAAGGAGAACGTACACCTTTTGCTATACATTTACGCAAAATATACATTCATTTACCTCAACAGTTGAAACTATACGGTAGTTGCATAATATGACAATCAATGGCGTAATAAAAAGACATACAATAATGCAATTTGCATAGCGACGCACAACCAATTGCACGTTCATGCAATCGCCTAGATATGATCTCGACTTTGCTTGGTGCTGTTAATTGTGGGGTAACGCAAAAAAAAAAACAAAAAAAAAAAAAACAACGCATATCAAAAGAACACTTCGTATAACAACTCTGATTTAATCAACTCAAGGTTGAAATAGCTGATCATTGCCTTTATAATAAAGTGAAAAGTTTACGTTTGAAGCCGTTAATCCTTCCTCAGAGCCAATCGACTTCGTAAAATTTCGCAGTTTAAGGGCCTGTTCATATGAGGTGGGATATCCCGGTTAGGTGGGATAGCTTGACTTGCAGAGGTGACTTTCATGTCCATTTCACATGGAATTTCATCCCACTTACTGTGCTGGTCTGTCCCCGTCGAAATCAATTGCTTGATATTCCATTCGTGCTTTGTAAGCCGTAAGATTAGTTATCAATTGCTGAATCATTTCAGAACTCCAACGAAATGCTTTTTTCTTTGGCAATTCACTCAATTCTACCTCCCAATTTTCCGCCATTTTGATTACAAACACATGTGACTAGTCCCGCCCCAGTGACGCGCGGTTGTTTTCATCCCGGCTAGCCGGGATAAAACGAAAAATTTATGTTCATATGGAAAATTTTTATCCCACTTCACTGAGATCCCGGCTTGCTTACAGTGGGATCCCACCTAACTGGGATGATTCAAACTCCATATGAACACAAGTTTGAAAATGTATGCAAATACTATACGAGGTGGGATCTCAGCACAATGTCATCATCCCACCTAACCGCGATATCCCACCTCATATGAACAGGCCCTTAGATAAGATAAAATGCGCCATCTGTTCAAAACACAAGTGTAAACTTCCCAAAATCAATGCTGCATAGTTAAGTTTTTTAACTTTTGCCTAAATATTTATAAGTGATTTGGTAAGATGATTATTAAACAAAACTAAAAATTTTATCAAGTTTTCTTTCTTAACTTGCTGATTAAAGATTAAAGAAGCTGCAAAGCTCAGAAAGCAATTAAGTGCGAAGCATTTTCTTAAAATCACAGAAAGAGAGAGTTAAATTCTTAGTTATTAATTTTGTATTTAATTGAGTGGTAAATATTTCTAAAATAGTCAAGTAATAATAAATGTGTATCTCAAGAACTGTTCAAAAACATTTAAAAATGACATGCATGCAAGCCTTGATAAAGAAACAAACTAAATAACAAATAGACACCTCATGGTGCGTGCAAAATGTACACTGAAAATAATGAATGGAATAATCTCAAAATTTATTTCACCTTCGATGACGCCATGGCCGCTCTTGACCATATTAAAGCTCGGAACAAAGTTTGTAAATATATTTTCTCTTTGCGGGCTTTTCGTCTCGCTAAACGGCTTTTTGTCTCCCTTCACGGGCTTTTCGTCTCCCTTTACCGGACATTTTTACTCTAAATTACATTCAAATTGTGCTATTGTTGCAATCGGTAGTACGACCTTTCTCGCGTATAAAACCTACTCACTGCCAACTGCCCAAACGAGTAAAACATTAGCTTCGACCGAGCTGACAGACAGTTGGCAAGCTGTAAAAAGCCGTCAAAGCTATTGAAGCAGAAAAAGGCATGATAAATACCTTAAAAACTGAGGCTAAACTTGGATTAAAAAACGCAACAAATGCACCTCTTGCCTTGAGTACACGAAATCATCGGGAAGTTGACGTTGGTCGAAACTTTTCGGCATCGATTACAAACGGCAATGTTGATTTCCAATTGGTTGCCGACAGTTCCCTATTGTTTACGTACACACTCTTTGTTTCTAATTGGTTACCAATGTTTTTCTTTTGTTACTTACCCACTTGGGTTTGCACGATGACATTAATAAACGTAAAAGAGTAAAAACGTAAAAGCCTCCCACGCACGCAGATGGTACAATAAAAAGGATAATTACAAACATTACAGCTGATCATAATACAAACAAAAAAGTGTGAAATCAAAATTTATTCATGTTGGAATTTTTGAAATCCAAAGTTGAGCACTTTTCCTTAACCATACAAAGCCATGTATTCAAAATATGCACTTTAGATTATCACCAAAGCTGTAGAACGTAAAACAGTAACCATAATTTTTTAAACATTTCACTGTACGAACGAGCGCGTTATACGTATGTATTTTTCAGTTTCCTCGAATTTTGTTGAAACTTTTGGAGTTTAACAGGATTGCATGAGCATTTTTTCTTATTCATGATGAAAAAACAAAACAAAACTAAATAAGTTTTTAATAAATAATCCAAATTCGCTCTTGTCTTTTCTTTTCATTTGAAAGTTAATGGTGTTCTTAATTATTAAATGATTGGTTTGAAAAATGTTTTTAAATAAAAAAGGACAAAATGAAAATATCACGGAAGAATCGCTATTTCAAAACACAATTTAACAAATATCTTTTAATGATTTCAAACAAGATTGGGAGCTTTGTACCTGTAAAGCATTTGAAACTAAAGTTTTGTTTTGATTACCAAATATAACATGAACTTTAGAAGAGCATGTTCTGTGGCAAAACAGGTTATCGCCGTTAATTCCAAATAATCCCTTTTGTGGTTAGTTTATGGCATTTGCATAGGAAATTAATTAGAGAAAAAGAGTTGTTTTTGAAACCAAGGTGCGTTGTTTATTGTTCTTAACAGGAATTCTGCTGTTTTGCAAGATATTTTGAGTTTATGTTGTACTCACTGTAAGATATGATTTATTTCTTTACCGCTGTTGCAAAATATTAGGGCCTTTTAATTTTTTAAGCATTCCTGATCCAGCATGCAAGGTCAAAATTCACAGATTTATTATAAACATTGTGGACTGTTTTGGTAACCGCAACAAATTTGGAAATGAATCGCTGCGGCGAACTCCGACGCAAAAGCCAAATTAGTTGCATATGACACTCCTCTTTATTTGGGATCAAAATTTACACGAAAGAATTTCTTCGTAAATGTAGCCTGTTGTTGTTGATTCTTCATAACTGGTCGTTGAAACCAATTAGCACCGTCAAACAGTTTAATTGAGAGACAGCTTCAATTAAAGGTATGTGAATTTTAAAATGTGTTCTCACATAAAAATTTGGGAAATTATTTGTTATTTATTTATTTTTTATTTCAACTGTGACACATATAACTGAAACATATATTACTTGTGTTATTTTTCTTGAAATAAAAAAAATGGTCACTGAAGAGTAAAAAACTTTAACTTCTGGTCTAAACAATTACATTATAACACTGTTAAACAAATTGTTTTTATTATTTCAAAAATAAACTATCTTCTTGATGATTCTCGACAAGTGATCAAGTTGTTGACTAACTGATTACGCAGTCTATCAAAATGGAGGAACGTCACATAAAGTTAGAAAAGTAAATCGTGTAATGTAGTTCTGAAGTTAGACTATCGTGAATAAACCACAAATAAGAACAGTTTTAAAACCTATATTACTTAATTGTATTGCTTGTGCTATGTTATGTTCTAAAAAACAATCTAACTTCTAATTCTTCACAATTATAACAAAGTTGAAACTAAGTCTTACATTTGTTAAACAAATGTTTCTTCACTGTTTAACAATGTCAGTGTTAAACTCCTAACTTAGTTGAATGTCAAAGATTCTAAGCAGTTATTTTTAAAAAATCAAAAACAACCTTAATTATTGATCATTAATAGAAACGCAAAAAACTCCCGGAGAGAATGGAGCAGGTAGCCCCAGTGGGAACTTGGTATGTCGAATGTTTTTATCAGATAACACATTGTGTTTCGGTAAATGCTGGAAAATTCCGATTTGATACAAAAGGATACTTTAGCAAACAAGCTTTTAAAAATACTTCACATTTAAAACACCCATGATCAGAAGTTTTCTACATTCAACGTAACTGTCAAAACAAAAACTTTGTTTGTGTTTGTTTATGCTTCTTTCAAAGTCATTTACAAATTATATTTGTGGGGTTCCAGCTTTTGGAGATCACTTTTCAAGCCGGCTTTGCTACGAGGTTATCACTTCAGTTACACAGAACCGGTAAAGAATGTCAGGTATTACAAATACTTTTCTGCTCTCTAGGTATCTCTGATCCAGTGGCTTAGATAGTGATTGTTCCTTCAAATATTTACCTGTCACTATTCGTAATAAGCATACATAGACAAAAACCAACGCTAAGAATTCTTTAAAATTATGTGATTCTTCCTATTTTCGAGTTAATGTTCCTTTGAGACACTGATTTCGTTAATCTAGATGAAATGTTTATTAATCACCGTAATTAGGGAAAAGAGCTGTTCAGTTTTTGTTTTAAATTTTGACCGTTTTCCCCTCTCCAGTGCAATTGAGTGATTGAATGTTGGAACTCCTTGAAACATTTTTTCGTGTGTAAAATTACTATAATGGCTGAGACGAATATCTCTAGTGCAAAAATAATATTTTGATAAAAGTATGACCAAATTTTCGAAACGAATTTTGTTATAAAACTTAAAAGAAACAGCTCTGCGTGTTAATGCGTTGTTTTTGAAAGTATAATACGTAACGCACTGCAGTGAAAAAATTATTGCCCTTATATACTGCCCATGACTCTAACGTTTCCCTTAAAAAAAAAACCCTCGTAAAAGCACGAGAAGTACCTACCATATAAGGGTACAGAAAAACACGTACCAGTT
Source organism: Isaurus tuberculatus (assembly GCA_025447995.2). NCBI lineage: Eukaryota > Metazoa > Cnidaria > Anthozoa > Zoantharia > Zoanthidae > Isaurus > Isaurus tuberculatus. The sequence goes on along the minus strand of JAOEHV020310423.1, from coordinate 19,879 downwards.
CAAAATTTAATGAAATATTTGAGTTCAGTCACTTTAGCCAGGGATGGAAATATCAGAGCAACCCTGGCGAAGGGCGGCTCGAAAATCAGCTTCCTACTTTAGAAACCTTAGATTTCAGCCTAAATGCTGTAGACATTCCTTCAAACCCCTCCGAAGCAAGATGAAGCATTCTTCTTTTCGTTTTATCAAAATGCTATTTCATTAACAAATAGGAATAATTTATTAGCCCTTATCTTAAGTAAAAAAAAAACTAATAAAAGAAACGAATGCACAAAAAAAGAATTCTCGTGAAATATACAAAAATAGTAAGAGGATCTGTCTTACTTACTTTTTATTATTAGTTCTAGCTGATTGTTCTGTGTACTGTGATCTGCGTGCTTTGAACGGAGATATACTAACATCTAGTTTGTGTTTTACACCTGTTTTGTTTAAGTTAATGGTAATTTGTAATATTTTAATAATACTCATATGTGTGTTTTCATGCTTTCAGGTCCCAAACCAAAACACTCTTAGCTAAAGAAAAATTTAGAGTTAAATATCAGACGGAAGAATCTTCTGTTAAGACAAACTCAAAAAGATATAGCCAAGAAACAGTGCTGGCAGAGCTGATATGGAAGAGAAGAACATATCCACTAGCCACAGAGAATTTTTTGAAATGGCCACAGCGGGAAAAGTTCTCACAAGTGACAATCAAGCTAACACTTGGGAAAGAACAATCGTTAGGGAACACACTTCTGAGGAAGGTTCAGACAGTTCCTTTGAGGTCAAACACTTTGGGGAAAGCAACTTTGTTGCTGAACATGGAAGCACCTTGAGCAGAACAGTTGTTCGGGACTTTACAACTGCTGGACAACTAATGTCGAATACTGGTCAAGCTATGAACTATCAGCAGATAGCAAGTGGGCATGGTGAAATCAAAGTAAATGCTACCCGAGAGGCCTCGTGGGGAATGGAAACAGTCTCGAACGAATCGCATTACACAGTCAGTAGTGAAAAAATATCCATGGCTAAAGTTAAGGAAGAGTCCCAGAGTGAGGTGATAAATATCAGTAGCACTGAAGAATCGAGATCTAAAATAATGGAAATGGAGCAGATTATTGCAAAACTGGAAATTGAAAAGAAAAGCATTGTTCATTCATACCAATCAGTAATCAGTGAACTTGAAAAAAAATGTAGCAGATATAAACATGATATGATTACTCTTGAAGGCAGAATAGGAGTGCTGGAAGATGACATCGCTACACTAAAAACCGAAAAGAAAACCATCACAGATTCCTACCAAGCAAGAATTACAGAATATGAAGTTTCGACAACAAAGCTTACGCAAGACTATGAAATAAAATTTAACCAATATAAAATTAAGTCGGAAGAACTTGAAGCCAAAATTGGTATATTGGAACGAGATATAGCTATGATTGAAACCGAAAAGAAAGCCCTCATGAATTCCTTGCAAGAGAAGATGACAGGTCATAGTATTTCAACAGCAACGATAACACAAGAGTACGAAACAAAAGTTAGCCAATATAAAATCAAGACAGAAGAACTCGAAAGCAAAGTAAGTATATTGGAACGAGACATTGCTATGTTGGAAACTGAGAAAAAAACTCTGTCAAATTCCTTGCAAGCGAAGATCACAGAGCATAATCTTTCAACAACAAAACTAATACAAGAATATGAAACAAAAGTTAGCCAATACAAAATCAAGATAGAAGAACTCGAAGGAAAAATAGATTTCTTGGAACGAGACATCGCTATGTTGGAAACTGAGAAAAAAACTCTGTCAAATGTTTTACAAGCAAAGATCACAGAACATAATCTTTCAATAACAAAACTAACGCAAGAATACGAAACAAAACTTACCCAATATACAATCAAGACAGAAGAACTCGAAGGAAAAATAGATTTCTTGGAAAGAGAGATCGCTATGTTGGAAACTGAGAAAAAAGCTCTCAGAAATTCGTTAGAAGCGAAAACAACAGAACATAACATTTCAACAACAACGCTAACGCAGACATACGAAATAAAAATTGGCCAATTCAAACTCAAGGCAGAAGAACTTGAAGGAAAAATGGATTTGCTGGAACGAACCATTGCTATGTTGGAAGTTGAAAAGAAAGCTCTTGCGAATTCTATGCAAGAGAAGATCGCAGAATATGATATTACGATAACAAAACTTACAAAAGAATATGAAATAAGTATTACTCATTACAAAATCAAAATAAAAGATCTGGAAGAAAGAATAGATATATTGGAACGAGATATCGCTTTATTGGAAAATGAAAAGAAAGCCCTCACAATTTCCTTACAAGAGAATAGTGCAGAACATATACTTTCAACAGCAAAGCTAACAGAAGAATATGAAATAAAGGTTCGCCAATATAAAATCGAGACAGAATCTTTTCAAGAAAAGATAAAACTGCTAGAAGGAGACATCATTAGGCTTGGAGAAGAAAAGATAACTATCATTAATTCCTACCAAGTAAAGATCACAGAATATGAAGTTTCAATAACAAAACTAACCCAGAGTTATGAAAAGAAAATTGACCAATACAAAATTGAGAAAGATACCCTTCAAACCAGAATGAAAATGTTGGAAGAAGAATTCACTAAAATGGAAAATAAATATAAAACAATGGAGAATAATCGCGATGCCTCGTCGCAGGTTACCACAACGGAACAGATTCGTTCGAGTGACAATAAAAGTAGTACATTGCATATGACGAATACTTCCGAAGTTACAAATGACTGTGGACCAGACTACTCCTTTGCCCTTAGAGCTACTGAAGATTACGCAACCGATGTGAAACAGGAAGACACTCGCAGTTCGACCATTGCTAGAAGATCTACAACTGTTGGGGAAGTGACAGCCGTTACTAGTGATCAAGCAAACATCAACAAAACTGCTGTTGTTGAAGATCTCAAAAATAATACTAGTAAACGGATATCTTTTGAAATGGAAAAAGTGGAAAAAACCTCGAGGGAATCGCAGAACACGGAAAGTAAAGAAACATCCTCAACTGAAATAAAGGAGGAATCTCCAAGCAATGATACAAAAAGCAGCAACGATGAAGAAAAAAGGGTTACACTAATCGAAATGGAGGAGACGAATCGAAAATTGGAAGATAAAAACGAAAGCACAGTTTTCTCAAGCCAATCGGTTGCTGAAGCAAAATGGGGCCAATTTGATGAAAACATAACAAGCCTTGAGGGAAAAATAGAAAGTCTCGAAGGTAACGTTGCTAAGTTACAAAATGAAAAGGAAACACTAATGGATTCCCACCAGATGAAGAAAATAGATTATGAAGTTTCAATAACAAAACTAACTCAAGACTATCAAACGAAAATTGACCAATATAAGTCCGAAACTGATACCCTTCAAGCCAGAATGAAAATACTGGAAAAGGAGATAACGAAAGTCCAAAAGGAAGATAAAACTAGCCAAAGCTTAAACACAAAGCGCGATACCTTTTCCCATACGATCCCAATTGTACAGACTGATTCAAGTGACGACAAAGCTAACACATTGGAAATGATTGCAGAACTTTCCAATGCTGGTGGACTAGAAAACTCCAGCAGTCCGACCATAATTAAGAATTTTACATCTGCTGGTGAATTGATACGTACAACTGATCAAGCTAACAGCAATGAAATCACAAGAACAAGAGAAACGAAACATAGTACTGTTCAAGAGTTCTCGGAAAAAATGGAAAAGTTGGGAGCAATGTCAAGGTCCACAGAGTACAGGAGCAGTTATGAAAAAAGTTCCACAACTAAAGAGGAGGATGAGTATCATCATGGCATTTTCATGAAAATAATCAACATTGAAAAATTAAAGACCAAAATAACCAAGATGGAGCAAATTATTGCCGAAATCGAACGTATAAAAGAAATAGCTTTTCATTTAGACCCATCTGTTATCAATAAACTTGAAACAAAATTTTGCAATCTTCAAAATAACATAGCTACTGCTGAAGGCAGAAAAAAAGTGCCACGGGGAGACATAACTACGTTCCAACGTAAAAGGAAATTCATGAGTTTCCACCAAGTGAAACTTGCAGAAAATGAAGTCGCAATACAAAAGCTAAAACAGATTTCCGAAAACAAAGTTCATCAACATCAAATCGAAAAAGATACCTTTCAAGCAAGAATAGAAACGCTAGGGGGAGAAATCAACAAGATCAAAAACGAATTTAAAGCTAGAGACAAGTTAACCACAAACCGTGATGCTTTTTCCCGAGTGACCTCAAAGGAACAGAAAACCAATCGAGCTAATTATAATTTCATTGACGTTCGACTAGACAATTCCATTGAGTTTACATGCTTTGGAAACAAGGCAATTATTGTTAAGCAGGGGCACATGGGGAACCCGACTCTCCTCAGAGATCTTGAACAGAAATACAAGTGGAGCCCGGCTGTCGTTAGAGGACTTGCAAAAAAGTACACGAGGAGCCCGGTTATCGTTTTAAATCTTGAACAGGAAAACACGTGGAACCCAAATATCGTTGATGATCTTGAACAAAAATGTACGTTCAGCCAGTCTGTCGTTAGTGATCTGGAACAGAAATACACATGGAGCCCGTTTAACGTTTGGGGTATAAAACAGGAAAACATGTGGAGTCCGATAATCGGTGATCTTGAACAAAAACACACGTTCTGCCCGCCTGTCTTCAGTGATCTGGAACAGAAATACGCATGGAGCCCAACTTCCATTGAAGATCTTGTACTGAATTACACATGGAGCCCGGCCCTCCTTACGGATCTTACAACTGGTGATGAGGAAATATTTACATCTGATCAAGCTAGCAGGTATGAAATGACCTCTGTTGAAGCTAATGATATAATGAGCCAAACTTCCATTAAAGGTCTTGTAATGGATTACACATGGAGCCCGGCCCTCCTTACGGATCTTACGACTGGTGATGAGGAAATATTTACATCTAATCAAGCTAGCAGGTATGAAATGACCTCTGTTGAAGCTAATGATATGCAAGAAAACTTGTGGAAAACTGGAAAGTCGGGAACAATCACAACTCCATCAGAGTATGATCAGTGCAACATGATAAAGATCATGGAAACCGAGAAAGCAACCAAATTGGAGCAACGTATTGATACAGTCGAAGATAAAGAAGAAAGCATTGTGCATTCAAACCAGGCAGTAATTGCTGGACTCGAAGCAAAATTTTTCCTAAGCAAAAAAGACGACATGACAACCCTTGAAGTGGTAGAACAAAACACTGGTTGGTTAGAAAATAAAAATAAAATCATCATGGATTCCTACCAAATGAAAGTTGCGGAATATGAAGATTCGACATCAAAGCATTATCTGGATTACCAAACAATAACTAGCCAATGTGGAATACAGAATGATATACTTCAAGCTAGAATAAAAGTGCTGGAAGGAGAGGTCAGCGAATTCAAAAATGAGTCGAAAGTTAAAAAAGAGTTAGACATGACCCATCATACCCATTCCCAAGTGTCCACAAGGGGACAGGCTCATTTAAGTTGCAATCCAGCATGGCAAAAGAACAACATCAGGGAGCTTTTCACAGATGATGGACCATACTATTTCATTGGGGTTCCAGCCATTGGAGACAACGCAGTTACTGTTCAACAGAATCACATCCTGTGTCCGGCTATCGTTAGCAATAATCCTACAACAGTTGGTGAAGTGATAACCGCTACAGGTCAAGCTACGAACTACATTAAGGCCACTTTTGGAACATTTAAAGCTCACAATTTTAAAGACATATCGTTGGAAATGGAATCTTTGGAAACAGTTTTAACTTTATTAGAGAACAAGTTTATTTGTAATCATTTATTCATTTCTAAAGTTGGAAAGGAGTGTCATCAATGCAACGTGAGGAAAATCAGGGACACTGAAAAATTACGAGCTAAAGTAACCAACATGAAGAAAATGATTGCTAACTTCGAGGGTCAAAAGAAACATTTTCTTACATTTATGCCAATCAGTAATTACTTCACTTGAAACATATTGAGGCCTATACAAAATCCAGAGTGATTCAATCCAAGCCAGATAAAATTATACTGAAAGAATTCACTAAATTTGGAAATGAATAGCTAAAGACAAGTTAAACACAAGCCATATGATGATCTTCCCAATAAAACCGAGTAGGAAAGATACATTTAATTGAATATCAAGCTAAAAAAACACATTTGGGAAATTTAGTGACTCTGTTGGACCGGACAATGTTTTGGGGGTTTCAGTTGTTTTTTTTTAAGCTGGAAAAAAACCTGGAATCCGTCTATCATTAGCTAGAGATCTTACAACTGCGGTTGATGAATTGATCAAGCTAAAACTATTTAAAGACCAATTTTAAAGACATTGAAACTAACTATATTAAAAGAACACAATTGTTCATAGCGCATGCGTGCAAGTATTCAAGGAAACTCGTGAAAAAATTAAAAATCAAAACCATCACTAACTTAGTTTAAGGTGTAAGGTATTAGCTTTTGACAACAGAAAACCTGTTATCTTTAAATGGTAGGCTATTTATGATTTCAAAATCATTTTTTTAGAACCGTTTAGCGGAAACGAAGATCATCTTTTCTCTGTTTTGGAAACAGACAATTTTCTGTTTTTGTTTCACGTGATAATGAATTATTTAGTTTTGACAATCTATTTTATGTTCGTTTGAATCACAGCTCAAAATGGCGTTCTACAAAACACATCCAGCACAATCACATTTTTATAGTCATATAAACTATAAAAGCTTGTTCAATACGCGTCTTCATTGCTTCTGTTTTTACTCTTTACTAAATTTTCATAAAGATTATATTTATAGGCCATTTTTGGTCATTTTTATTGTTTATTTAGTAAGCAGCTAGTTTACCAGCTTTAACTAGGTTTGAGTAGTTTGTTATAATAATTTAAGGTCGATTAGCATCAATATTGGTCTAACTATGGAATCAATCGGGAAGAGTTCTCTATGAAGTTTTAGCATACAATTGGTTTGAATATTTAAAACAAATAGACTACGTGTCAGTAGCAAACGAGGCTGAAAGCCGGTAGGAAGAATGTATTACCCAGACGATCGCTCAACACAATGTACAGTTCTAATTCAGATTCTAATTCTAATTATGTAATCTGCAAAGGACATAACCCATCACAGCAGATGTGCATGTGTTAGTTAAAATGTGAGTCAAGGTGCGAGTGCTAAATTAGCAATAATAATAAAAAAGAATAATAAAGTTCCAGGGTCAGCGTTTTTTAGACATAACTAGCCCGTGAAAGCCGTTTTGAAAGCTTCCACTAACTGCTCTTCAATGATTCTATTTGAGTTCCATTTTTTGATTGTACGTGCAATAAAACTATTATTGTATTTATTTGTTTTGTTTGTTCTGATGTAGAACGCATTCTAGAGTGAACAAAAGAATTTGCATACAGCACCCTGGTTCTTATGCCAACGGAGAAAATGTTTAAAAATTCGTTTCTATGTTACATTTTACCTTTTCTGACATGAGTTCACCAACCAGAACCTGAAACATCATCTGTTGAAACATATTCACACAATATGGGTGCCGGCGTTGTCGTAGTTATTTTTTTTCCAACATATTTAATTACAGTTGGCAATCTGGAATGGTAACTGAAATTCGTCCCGTAATTTTGTTTGACACGTTTCAAAACATCCTGAGCGCATGTTCCCATGAGGAAAATTATGGTTGTCCTGGGAATCCGACCCTTTTTCACATGAGGAATTCAGACACCGATCGAGTTATCTCGAAAAGCATGTGCTGCGTGACCGCGCAGTAGACGCCACTGTGCCTTCAAAAAGAATTGTCCCAATCCCCAAAACAATTCAGTCCAACCCGTTCACAGGGCATGGAACGAGACAACTCTACCCATAGGGTTATCTCTACCCATGAGGTTATCTCTACCCATAGGGTTATCTCTACCCATAGGGTTATCTCTACCCATAGGGTTATCTCTACCCATAGGGTTATCTCTACCCATGAGGTTATCTCTACCATCTAAACAGAGTTATGTCAACTCCCGAGTTGTCTCGTCTGGATGTGAACCTTTCAATTTTGCCATAAAAAAATCAGGCATGAATAGTTGGCTCTGCCCGAGATGATTCTACCTACTATATCACAGCAATGCCTTTCCCTTTCCTTTTTCAAAAAAAAAGATGAAAAACTTCAAAATTGACAATTATCATGGGCGGCGGAACTGGAGGGGCCGGGGGGGGGCACTAGCCCCCCCAATAATTTGGTTGGGGGGCCAGCCCCTCCCCCCAATAATAATCTGACTAATAACAGCAACTTTTGAATAGAAATTTTAGATTTTATGTCCAACTTTTACAAACTCCATTGTGCTCCTCCCCCCATAATTTTTTTGCTTCCGCCGCCCATGATTTTAAAATTAAATTCTGTTTTTAAAATTGATCTCTGACTATGAAAGTGTATCTCAAAGTGTGAATGTTTACTTATAATCTCTGTGTTAACTCTGAATAAAAAAATTATCTTTCTACAGGGTATCCTCTACATTAGCTTCAACAATTAGGATATCCTGTAATTGTCTTTTTAATCAATTTGAGTACGTCTCAGTTCATTTTTGTATTTTTGTGAGCTCGTTTTAATACATTTATTTTGAATTTATTTATGTACTATTGTTCTTGAAATTAATTTACCCACTTTCATATCTATTGTATTGCAATTGATCCAAAAACTTATTTATCTGTAATTGACGTTTTCGTATTATAACTCACTTACCTTTATAAATCATGTATTATGTATTGTCCATTGTGCATTGTGTATTGAGTATTGTGTATTTCTTTTTTCTGTAATTAGTGACGAGTACAAACATTAAATCTGAATCTGAACTCGGGGGGAAAGAATAACCTACCATAGACATATCCTTTATGTGAGCATATACTGAGTGAGCTGATCACTATAGTTTTACGTCTATTTGTCCACTTATTTTAAATATAAGATTGTCGCAGGGCGATTTAATCTTGGTATATTTTTAATAATATCGGTTATTATATGACGTCCAAAACAAAGGACCGCCTTGATTGTATGCAGCGAAAGTGAAATACGTTTTGAAATCTGTTTCATTCTCGATATCTTTCTCTTTATTCGTGACGTAGGCAACGAATCTAGGAATAAGCGCCATTCTTTTTCTCATTTTTTGAAGTGTCAAGACTACAATTAGATTATGATACTTTTGATCGACCTTCCTTTGGACCTTAGTATTTACTGGATACTAAACAATGAATATTAGGTCTAGGATATAAAACATTATGTATTAAATAATATATATTATTAATAACGATAATAATATATTTTATCGATATGAAAAAATAATTAAGCATCTTGTCGCTTTAAATTTATCGTGTCCTTTGAATGCAAGTAAACATATATGTATATTATTAGCATATGCAAACTCGGTGACCTTGGCGATATGCACATTCTGAATGGTAAGCACCTCCAAGGAGGTGGATAATTTGCGAGTCTTGAATGACAAAATGGCAGGGGTAAACTGAGACGCAGAAAAGTTGCAAATGTAAGATGCAAAAGTTCTCGCCTAAAATTAAGAGGTCGATAAACTATCACCTCAGTGCTTTGAATTGTAAAGTTTTTGGGTTATGTTTATGTATATGTTTTTTTTATATAATTTGGATAAATTGCACATTTTCAACAGGTGACGCAAGTTATTTGTTTATATCAGTATTTCTTATTAGCGTTTACCGACTGCTGCACGATGCAGCAATAGGCAAGACTTGATTCGCTTCTTGCTTACTTGCGAACACAAATCATCAATAAGCAAGTCGAAGTTCAAAGGCATTTAAATGCTACACCAGAAAAAGCGTAGGAAGAAAACGCTGCATTGGCTTCATTGACCTCCAGCTCAAAACGTTATTATATAACATTTACTTGAACGCTTCAAGAAAAAGAAAACTTCTTGGCTCTTTGTACATTTGCAGGTATTCGTTGTAAAAGAGTAAACTCAGAGCTGAATATTGTTCTGACCTTTCGACAAAGAAGTTGTAATACAAAATACTATGAAACACAAATAATCCACAGCAATTTTATTTCTCATTCAAATTACCTAAACTAACAACTATATGTAACTTTTCTTTACTAATTTAAATCTTCTTAGAAGGCTAAAAACAAGAAACTCTTAACAACAATGCACTTAAAATTTCAAACAGTGCAAAATATTTTTGTCTGAGCAACGGTGCGCACCAAATCTAGGGAGCAGTTTTGCAATAATATTTTATGTGGCAACCTTGGAAAACAAGTCTTTTACTTGCAAACCAAAAAAAATGTTGTTAGGGCAACATACTATTCTCAAACCAATCAAAGTGTAAGCGATAAAATCCCACTCCCAATAAATCATATGTGAAAAATATTCATAATGACAAATATTTTCTAGTATTATTATAATGATTTCATTAAATTTCTAACTCAATTATCATAAGAACTTAAAATGATAAGAACTCTAACAAAATTTTAAAATTGTCACTAAAATTTGAGTCGATTAGTTTGCTCCGATGTCAGAAATACTTGAGAAAGCAACATCAGTTAAAGCTGGAAATAGCTAACTAAACAACTCAAAAAAAAAGGTTAACATTCGACATAACCGCCTTCAACCCACATACCATAATACTAAAAGAATTTTTCCTAGTAAAACCTCTTAACATGAGAAAATTCAAATAAAATTTAAAAGATTAAAACTCTTTAAAACACAAATGCAAGTGTTCATTCAAGTAATGGTCTCATAAAATTAAAAAAAAAAAGATAAACACAATTAATATTTAAGTTGAATTAAAATATTGAAATGTTAAATGGTTACAGTTCCAACACCGAACTCATTTGCGTTGTCTTCAGCATGAAAATGCCGAGGATAAATCTAACACAACGCTTGAGGTTCAACTCGGTGATAAAGGTGCCTGTATTAAAAAGGCTCAGGGACTTTTTGACTCTTCTGCAGGTGCGCCTGATTCCTTTGCTGGTGCTTCAGCAGGTTTTTCTGCACAAGGATTCTTTGGTGCTTCCGCCGGCTTTGCTTCCGCTGGCTTTGCTGTTTCCGCTGGCTTTGCTGCTTCCGCTGGCTTTGATGCCTCAGCCGGTTTCCCGCATCCTCCTTTACCCTTACCCTTGGATTTGTCCTTCTTTGAAGGTACGTCATCGCTAGAACTAATAAAAAAGAGCTGAGTGATTTAAACCCTTAGTAAGGACAAATTCAATAAATTCTTTCTTCACAAGGAATGGTTTACGTTGCTAGAAAACAATGTTTAGATTTTCCAAAAAAAAAAACTATTTAAGGCTCAAATTTCTTGTCGAATTCACTTTACATAGGGTAGGAAACCGAGGAATAAATTAAAAACTTAACCCTGGTTAAAACCAATTGGCCTTTGAAATACCGCGCTCAGGGTCGGGTTGTCCAAACGTTAGTTAACTTTAATCTTGGATTAAGCAAAAATTCAAACAATAACTTCTTTACACGGACAATGTTTAGATTTATCACAAATACTGTTCAGATTTTCCCACAATAAAAATAGCTAAGCTAAATCCTTTTCCGAGCCTAGTGGCCAATGGGGCCGGCGCTTATCTCCGGTTTCCGTAGTGTTAACTGAATGAGAGTCATTGACTCCCCCTGGACGGAACACTAATCCATCGCAGGTTAGCTCCCAGCCGAAGCTGGTACTCATTTACCGACCTCGTAAGGATGGAAAGCTGAGTAAGCTTTGGCGGAAAAGAAGGTTACACAGATGTTCAAATTTCCGCAGAGCCGAGGAATCGAACCTGGGACCTTGTGGTTGGAAGGAAAAGATCTTACCAACTGTGCCAACCACGCCGCCGTCCGCAATAAAAATATGTCAACCCAAAATTTTTAAGTCAAATTAAATCACTTTATAGAAGGTAGGAAACTCGGGTAGGTGAAATAACTTAACCCTGAGTTAGTGTTAATCGCCATGAGAAATATTGGGCCCAAATTCGTAAAGCTACAAGCACGATCAACACAAGGGTTTTTAATATAGTTAGATTGTATTCTAAAAGTTTCAACACACAAAATTTTATTCTTTTTATGTGTTCTTTTTGGGGCCCTGTTTACATGCCCAGGGGGGTACTCGAAGTATTTACTGATTTATTCAATCAAACAGAACTTTTTAATGCGTGATTTTGCATGAATAGCCTAATGAAATTAGTATATCCATTAATGTATCTTCATCCTTCCTTCTGCTCGACATTTACAGACAGGTCCTCATTCTGACACTATATCAGCATACCTCTTTCATTAGATTGTTGAAGTTCTCTCGGAGATGTGACCCAAAAGAATACGCGTATTTTTTTTAAACCTAAAAAAATACGTGACCTATCTCTGACCCAAAAAAAAAAACCGAGCGTGTAAATCTTTAACCCAAAAAAATTCGTCGGACCCCCCCCCCCGTCACGTATACTTCGAGTACCCCTCTGGGTTTACATGATGCGGATTAAATGTTCAAGTCAAGCCTTCGTAACTGTTTCTAACTTCTTCGTAACTTCTTTGTTGTGTTTACACGAAATAGATTGAAAGTTTTCAATCTCATTGGAATGAATAGGTGAAGTCAATCCGCGTATACTTTCGTGGAATAATTTAAGAACATACCATAGGCTGAGATTTTGGAAAAGAACAAAATTTTGGGTCCTGAAAATTTGAGAATACAACACATTTATGTTATAGTCAGTAGAATTCAATGAATCTTCTTCTCATATTGAAGACAATAATTTGGAGTTTCTAACGGGGGAAACGACCCCATGACCGGTACCCCTGATTATTGTCATACAATTATGTGATCTTAATTAAGCTGTATAGAATAATATTTTTATAAACAGCAAAAAATTCTTAAAAACATTAGCATCACTTTTGCAAGCCGTAAACTCGATGCAAACACTTGTAATCTAAAAATACAAACGAGAATAAGGCTAATTCTACAGTAGGTAGAAAAATAAGAGTCTTCAGTCCTGGTCGGAAAAACAGTATTCTTACAATGGAAGGTGATGAAAACAAAATTCCAGTTGTTTTCCAGGTTAGCAAAATAACTTTTCCTGGACCCAATCCCTAATTCTCTTTCGGCGAAAAACAAAACAATATCAAGTTTAACTGACCCAAATCTCAAGAAAAAAACCGTTCCTGAAATTGAGTCTACATAAAAAACAAAAAGTACAATTGCGACCCAGATGCTTCGGCGGGTTTTTGGTTTGTTTGTTATAGAGTTGAAATCTTTTCCACAAACGTCCAGGAGTTTTCCAGGAGTAGAGGGAAATTAACTATTTTTCCAGGAGTTTTTCTGTGCCCTGGAAATAAATTTCAAAATTCCTGGAGTTTCCAGGAATTCCAGGAGTAGTACAAACCATGTTGTACTTCAGTTAACAAAACAAAGATCCGTAATGTTTATAGACCTTATTCATAAATGGCGGCGGTTTTAATATTCTTTTGTCTTCATTCAAATTAGCCCTACTAACCTCGTTTTTGAGTTAAACTTTCAAAAGAATATGTTACCCTAAACGAGGCTAGTAGGGGTAATTTGAATGAAGACAAAAGAATATTAAAATCGCTGCCATTTATGAATAAGGTCTATAATGAGCAGTAAATAGAACTTCAAAACGCCATAGTGTTACGTTTACCTTGATGAAGAGCTGCTCGAGGAACATGGTCCATGAGGATACTTGCCAAACGGATAAGGATGAGGCGAGGCAAGGAGAAGTCCTGGGTAGGTAGCTGGGTAGGTGGGGTAAGTTTGGTAATTTGGGTAGCAAGTCATTAGTGGAGTTCTGATATTTGGGTAGCAAGTCATTTGTGGAGTTTGGATGATGCCAACGCCACGCATCAAACTGAAAGTAATCAAAGAAAAAGCGAAAACCTTTCAGAAAGTTGTTTGGTAAAGTTAATGAAAGAGATAAAAAAAAGATAAACCTACATCTTCTGAATCTGTGAGTGGTTTGAAACAAGCCCAGGGAAAAGCATGAGGGAGAGGGGAGGAAGGGGGGTAGAGAAATCTATAGTTAAACAAAGGGGCTTGGGGGGAGCTCGAGCTTGGAGCAAAAAACCCAAAAATTATTATCACAAAATACCAATAAAAAAAATTATTAATCATACCCCATAAATATATTTTTAAGCTGACATCTCCTAACTGCTAATCGACTCAAACGTTTATCTTGTGAAACGAATTTTCATTTCTTCTTGTTTTGTTTTTTCTGAAGATATACATTCAGAAAGCTCAAAAATTGGCAATCAGAAACAATTTTGGACTTTCACCGCAGAGAGCTCGCACGTGGCATTGTAAAACTAAAGAAACAGAAAAAAAAACTGGAAAAGACATTCTGAGAATATCGCACCCTTATAAAACCATATTAATCATTTTTAGTTACCCCTTAAATCTAGTCCGGATGTTTTTTTTTAAAGAAACCAAAAATATATTTTCCGAAGTAAAACTAATGTACCAAAACTGTCGTTCCAGCCCTCCCATCTTTTTAAGTATTGTATGTCCTCCAGGGAAAACAGGAGTTACAGTACAGAGTGCAGTAACGATATAAAACCGTCATATTTTTTAAGCTTTGCTTTTTTTCATTTGTCGCAGTATGAATAATATATAAAAGGTTTTTCTATTAGAAAAGTAGTTGTGATGATGAAATTTTTAATTTTGATCGTAAACCGTTTCCTCAGTACACAGAAACTGAAAAATATTGATTTAAGAATGTCTGCACAAAAAATCTCATCTTGACAAAATGAATTTTATAAATGAACGTCCCTCTCGTTTAGACGTCATTCGCAAAAATACTTAATTTTTGGGCCAGATAAAACAAAAAAATTTTTTAAAAATGTTATAAGAATTCATTCACTCAATTAATTAACGAAAAAATAATCTTTATAGCTCCGAACTCAGTAACTTAAAGCAAAACTAACTTATCTTTATAACAAGTGTACTTCAAACTTTCGCCTTTTCGAAACGTCCTTGCCCAAAAACCATTTCCGAGATTAGTCGCTCTGCTGGGCCTAATTTTCCAGAGATACTACTCTTTTTTTCGAAAAAAAAATACACACACTGCTCATGCGCATTACCGTCTGGTGGGACTTAGTTGCAAACATATCTTTCCCCATGCGTCGCTTAGTCCATCTCATTAAAAAATGACTTGTCCGCTTTCTGCTTCTCGCTTTTTGCAAAACTATAATAAAAAAAATTTAGTACTCGAATTACAAAATAAGTATACTAGTCTCTGTAACCAAAAAAGTCGTTAATACCTTGCAAAGCAACGATAAGATATGCTCAGCACTAATATTTTGCTAAGCCTCTAATACTTTTTAAAATCTTCTAATCTACGCAAAAAGTTACCTATATCAAACAAGTTTGAAAAGCATTCAAAACTAAACTAAGCAAAACAAAGTAATAGTTTTTCACCTGTCAGAATAACCTCTGTTGCCCAAGTAACTGCCAGTTAAAGTGCGAGAGCGGGACCCGGCACCAAATTTACGAAGCACATTAGTTCTGGCTGAAGAACCAGAATCTGTTGCAGTATTTCCAGCTATGTAAGCCGGGTAGTTGACTAACTGAGAGGCAGACCCTGATCCAGTTGTGTTATAAGAAGGTCGCGGTAAAGGTACGCAGCCAGTGTTGCCAAAATTAAAGTCAGTACCTCCTCGGCCAATTGAAAAGACTCCTGAAGTAAGAATTTAGTAAATATACTATTATAGTTTCAACCGAGTATACAAAGAAAGAAACAGCTTGGTTGGTAATCTCTCAACGTTACATATTAGTTAGGGGGCTTGTTTTAAATGCGGGTGACTTATCTTCGAACTGTTACTACTGAATGTATTTTTCTTCGGTGATCTCAGGGAAAAATTCATCATGCTTTGTTAACAACCAACTCTTTGTTAACAGCCATTTTAAGGAGGCAAGCGTGGCCTAGTGGTCAGGGCGCCGAACTTGAATGCGGTTGACCCGGGTTCAAGTCCCACTCTGGCCACTAGTTGGATTTGTCTTCGGGTAAATCCCAGAGTCAAATCCACCACACTTGTAAATAGCCAACTGGTCTGCCTCCTGCCAGTTGGGATTCTTAATTTTGGCGTAGTTTGTGTAGGTTTAGGTGATTTACCTTGTAGGGGACTTAGAGTCCTATTGTAAATCTACCTGCCATTGGCTAATCGTTAAATAGAAATAATAAACAATGACTCATTTGCCTCCAACTAGTTGGGATTCGAAATAGAAAGATGATACTTTAAAATTCGACACTGAAAAGCCTCTTTTTGGGAGTGGACATTTAGTATTTGTAGTCTGACCTTCTTTTATCGCTCCATTCCAACATTTGCTTAACCTTCCGCTAAAACTTTCCATTCTTACGAGATCGGTAACTGGCTTTACGTCGTCTGCTCTGAACTAACCTGCGATGCACTACCTCCCCGTCTAGGAGAATTCAAAGACTCTCAACCGCTTCACTCTACACAAACCGAAAAGAGGCGCCTGTCTTTTGATTAAAAAGATTTACGTACCACACAAGTAAACACAGGAATCTTACGTTACGAGAAAATACATACGGACATGAATTACATTGAAAAAGCATGACAACACATTTGAACCAAGGACTTATTTTACCTGAGATAGAATGCGGTCCGCTGTATCCAACGAATGGCAATCCACCGCCTTTCACGGAACTCCCGCCAGTAGCCCCACCGCCAGCAGTAACGCCGTGACCCTTGTGTTCTGTTTTCAGGTCACAAACACCCTCAGAGGTAGAGGGTCCACCGAAGCTTCCTCCTCCTAGACCACTTCCACCTCCAATACCAGTCACTACTCCACCAGGTCTACCACCAAGCGAACTTAAGTCCACGCAAGAGGAAGTTCGAATTCCACTCAAACCACCCGAACCTCCCAAACCACCCACACTAATACTTACACCACCCAAGCCTCCAGTTCCTCCTATCCCACCGATACCACCCAGGCCTCCTATACCAGCAATACCAGTAATACCTGTACCACCGAGACCTCCAGAACCTCCTAGCCCACCAATGCCAACCAAACCTCCTGAACCACCAAAATAACCTGAACCAACTAGGCCTCCAGATCCTGCAAGGAGATCTCCAGACGAATAAGACCTTTTCAGAGGATTAATAAGGCCAGTCCCATAGTCAAATCGACTGCCGCCCATTCCATATCTATCGGGAGAACGATCCCTTCCGTATCTGTCCCATCCGGATCCATACCTGTCTCGTCCATATCTGTCCCATCCATACCAGTCGCCTCCCGGTCTGAACCAATCTCTACCTCCCTAAATATTTTGAAGATAAAATACATCACTTTAACTCTACAATAACTATAGTATATTTGTTGCTAATTGTTTGTTTTATTAAATACTACTTATTACAGGGAAATTTCAGACAGAGGCCTTGCTGTAATGACCGAGCGATAGCGAGATCATTACAACAAGAGAGAGGTCTGAGATTTCCCTGTAATGATCGAACGGAAGAGGTTAATAAGTTATTTACTATATGGCCTTTAGTCCGTTTTCGGAAGAAAACGAAAACAACACCGGAAGTTAATTTCCATATCCGCTTGTGTGCGCGCACTCATTTCAAACGATGTTCACTCAGCTGAATCGGCATTCGTCAAGAAAAACAGGCAAAAATGGTTTCTTCAAAATTGAACAGTCAAAAATAAATGTCAAAAAAAACTCATAATAACCTGTTATTATAAAATGTCATAACGACCGGTTATTACGGGGAAATCTCGCCCTCCCAGCAGCCAATCAGATTGCCGGAAACTATCTAGCCATATAATAATGTCTATTAATGCCTACCAAGACAAAATTTAGGTGCCCGTTACTTACCCAACCACATTCGATAAGAAGTGCCCTGTATTTGCTCTCTAAGTCATCAGCCTTTTGTTTATAGATCCTGACCTCGCTTTCGCACTCTTCAAGTCTGACCTGCAGCCTCAAATTCTTCTCTGTAAGAATGCGGACTGTCTCACGTAGCTCCTTCTCAATACCTTTTCTTGATCGACCATCACCTCCACCTACGCCCTATTAGAGATATTTATTTAACAATTTTTTTTTGCGTCCCACACATATTTCTCGGCATTGACGTGATTTTAAAATAAATTCCATCTCATGTATAGAAATTGTACCTAGTTCATTATTAAAACTCTTTCAGAAAATTATTTACTTTCTAAAAAGAGAAAGTTGCTTTTAAGCTTAAGTCCGGAAAATCATTTTAGAAATGAACCAGATGATAAATAAAATTGGTTAGGATATTATCATATCAGTAAATTAAAGTCTTAAAAAATTGTGCCTTAACCTACGGGATAACTTTTTATAAAAGTTTTCTTTTCTTTTTATAGTTTCCATATACTTATTTTTATATAAACTCATTTTTTTAAAAATAATTTTCTATTTTCATATTTTCCATGTATCTTTTGGGTTGCCTGTTTCGTTTTTCACCGTTCATTTCCGTTATGTTGTTGTCATTACTCGATTTCCTTTTCCTATCGGATATACATTTTTTTGTCTTACCGTTTTTCTCATTTCTGTTATTCCGTATTTACTAACGTTTTACAGCACGCGCATCATATTTCATAACCGTTACATTCAAAACTGTTGTACACCGATTTGAATTTCATACCTGAAGAAGGCTAATTTGACTAGCTGAAATATAGTAGTTTACTAAATTTTGTATAAGTTGTGTTGACTTTTTGATTTATTATACCAATTATCAGTTTAACTTTCTCCTGTCAGTATACGCAGTCGAAAAGCCTTTTGAAAAAAAACCTATTTTTTTATCATCATCAGTTGTTCCTATGAAAAGTTGGATTAAAAGTAAAAATAAGTACAGTAGCAGTAACGGTAGTAGTGGTTAGTAGTTGTTGTAGTACTCAGGCATGGTGGTCAGAAGTATTATTGATAGTAGTAGCCGCTGTAGTGATAGAAATAGTCAGTTGTAGTAGTAGTTGTAGCAGTAGTAGTAGTAGTAGTAGTAGTAGTAGTAGTAGTAGTAGTAGTAGTATAGTAGTAGTAGTAGTAGTAGTAGTATAGTAATAGCAGCAATAGTTGTAGTAGTAGCAGTAGTAGTGAACATTATAACATATTATCAATCACAAAATTATTTACCAAATAACTTGGGAGGCAACTATAAATACCCTTCTTAAATAATTCAACTTTTTTTCTTTCAAAGGTCAAGAAGTGAGTTTTGCGTCCGTTTTGTCGCAGGATAGAGTCGTTCCGGATCTAGTAGAAGGAAGTGCTTTTGCTGAAAGTCATGAACCTGGGCACATCGGATCATCAAGTGCCGGTAATTTTATGAGATTCCGCAGCGTTGAAATGCCCGAGAAAGCTGAAATATGTTCTAACAGTCTTAAGCCAATATTAAAAACTGGCGACAAACAGCTATCAAAATTTGAATCATCCGGAGCAAAATATCGTCATACGGTGCACTTTGCTTCTCCTGTTGCTTACGTAAAACGAATTGTTGAAATTGATTCAGAAGATGACTCTGAGACTGACACTATCATTCTAACCCCAGATTCAACAGAGGCAAATGTTAAAAGTTTAATTTTGGAGAGAGGTGAAATTGGTGATCAAAAAGTTCCAAGTTATTCTCAAGGTAGTAAAGAAAACCCTGTGTTTTACGGTTCATTAGAGCCGTTTCAGAAAAAGCTTCCTGAGCACTACATCCAACAGACGGAAAGCAGCTTGGCAAAAGGAGCAACTTCACGAGCAATGCCAGTGTTTTGTTTCCCAAAACCGGTTGAGATAAACAGCTTTTCCTTATCGTCGCTTTATTTTGAAACCAAAGATACGAACGAATTACCATCTGGCTACAGCAATTTACCAGATGAATCTGCTGTTTCTAGTAGTTTAGAAAGCGCTAGCAAAGAGTGTAGAA
>JAOEHV020310323.1:0-11654 GCA_025447995.2 Isaurus tuberculatus | reverse complement strand
GCTAGTATGGCTAGCCGAAATATTGTGCTATAAAAGTGAAAATTCTACGTTGTATTGGCTATTCTTTTGTATTTACTTTAATGACCGCAGTTTAAATTTCTGAAACAAAAGTAAGAGCAAATATTTTTTATCGATTTGTTATAGATGCCTTGGTGGCCTAATCATAAGGTACAGAACTTGTGATTCAATCTTTGGCGTATTTTGGTCACATTTTTTCCTTTCATTTTGTATGTTTATTGTTAGATGACTTCATGATCTTCAAGACTTGTGATAAAGTGTAGGACTTCTGATGCGACTTTCCTATACTATGTATTAGCAGTTTACCAAGGATCCAAGTGACAATCTTAAGATCTGTCTGCCTTAAAAACCAAATTAAAGCGACCAAATTTTGTTTTTAAACCCCTGTTGGCCTAGGGGAAAGGTATCACCACTCACGACTTGATTCTCGCACCTGAGGATTTCGATTTGTTGGTCGTTATAAAACTGCCTCTAAAACTTCTATGACGAAATAAGTTTTTGCAGCCGAATGGCTAAATTGTGTTTCAACAATTTGGTAAGTTTAAACTAAAGTAATCACAGATTAGGGAAGTGCATGCGTTCGAGTGTTGACTCAAGTTGGCCTCGTTATTGAAATTTTATATGTCAACAAATATCTATTCTCCAAATACGCAAAATATCTGTTCGTGCATATGTTAAATTTCACGACCCGAGAAATATTTTTACTGTGATAGATTGTATCAATTTGGATCTTAGGAATGTTATTACTACAAGTCTTTAAATTGAAGTCAATAAAGAAGTTTCTTTTCAGTGTCATTGTAACAGGCAATACGAACTGTCAATAGCTATAACTCAATGTGAACATTAATAATGTATTCAACACCAACGAATGAAGTTGAGGGTTATCAGGCAAATTGCAAACTGCTGGTTATTTTTTTTAGTCAGTTATAACAGAACGCAGATGTTGGATGTTTGAAAAGGAAAGGTACTGTGAAAGTCTCTAAATGTTTAAAATACAAAAAAAAAATGTATATATATAAAACTGACTCCTTTTTTAAAGTGGGAGCAAACGTTAGGACGTTTGATATGAAGGGAATAATAAAATTAACTTAATTATACCAGCTCGGGTAATTGGTAATGGAAGAAAATCATAATTAGGTTGAAATGAAATATAGTGAAGAGAAAACTGAAGAGAGCTCTTACCAAGCTGAAACTGTTAAGAAAAAGTAAGATCAAACTAAGAAGAAGAAGCAAGAGCAACTAAGAGACATAAGACAAAAAAAGATGAGGAAGTCGGTGTCGGCCCAGATAATAAGATTTTCACGAAATATAGTGAGTAATTATTCACCGAAGTGGAGGTGAATAGACAAGGATATTCACCGAGCTGCGAAAGTGACGAGGTGAATATACTTGCCTTTCACCAACACCGAAGTGAATAATTACATTAGCATATATTCAACCAGTGAATTGGTGAGAACCATGCATTTTTTAAAAAAATTTATTTTTCATCCAGAGCCAAGCTGCTACAAACATGTTCATGAATCAAACAATTATTAAAACTTACCTCGAAACACATTCACACCAAATTTTGTTGACTTTTTTGTGTTTTTGGGAACTGCCACATTATTTATTTCTAAAATTTCAGCTTCGCTGACACCTTTTGGAAACTGCGACACCATCTTGTTTTTCCCAATTGCTAATCAGTGAATATCCTGGATATTCACCTTTTAGGAAACTAATCTGAGTGTGCGAAAAACAATATTTGCTGGTTGGGTATATGCTAATGAATGACATATTATTCAAAAACTTTTCTTTTTTGCTATAGAAACTGGACATTAGAACACGCTAACCACAACGTTTTTTATTTTACCTGCCTTCCAAATTACTGGATCACGAATGGCTTAGTTTAGCCTTTTTATCACCCCAGCAACACAATCTCAGTCCCATCTTTTGCAGGAATATGAAGAGGGGGATTCGACTGTGTTGAGATGTTAGTATCTATCACCTTTTCTTCAGATTTCTGGATCTGCCCCTGAATCTAATGTTAGCATTTGGCTTAAGATCAGGTTGTCTGATTGCTGTTCACTTAAGTCACCTCCATAAAATAAAATATGGATTTTATAACTCTGATATATAAAGTGTGTTATTTTAATAAAAAATATAAAATATGCTAAATAGAACAATTTTCAAAGAAAAACATTTGAGTAGATCAAATCATTTTATGAAGAACAGTTTAAATCAGGTTCATTTGCTTCTCTTTCAATTTACTTCTACGTTATCAATTGGACATTTTGTAGATTTTGTTGTGAGCCAAGTCTGAATGCAGTTGCTGTGAAAAGCATGTCCACATGATAAACATTTGCACAGACATCCGTCTTTATAATCCTCCATGCAGATTGTACACCATTCAACAACATTATTTTGAAGTTTGTAACTGTACGTTCTAAGATTATCAACAACAGCTTTGTTGACAGTCTTTGGAGTAACTGATGAATCTAACTGCAATAATAAATCAAAGTCTTCTGGTGTGATTTCTCTTTCTTGTAGTTCAATTAATCTGTTTATGAAATTAAAATCATCAGCAGCAGTTTTTGGAGCACTGTTTGTTTGAAGAATATATTTATCTAATCTTTTTTCCACTGCATGGCTTTCACCTCTTGAATTGGTCTGCTGTTTTCTTTTTAAATAATTTTTCTTATGATCAAAATCTGCAGTACAAGTGTGGGTTGTGTTTTTCTTCTTTTTTCTTGACTCTCGCCGTCTTATCTCAATCAGATCCAACTGAATAAGAACATCAAAATCATCCGATGTAAGTTCACGATTCTGTAACTCAACTAACTTTTTAACTGAGGCACTCTGAAGGAGTCCTTTCTTAGCATTAGATGAGGTAAGTACATACTTTCTTAATTTCTTGATCTTTTTCTCTTCACGCTTACTCAATTTTGATTGATCTTTCGAATACGTTTTTGGTCTCCCTCGAGAATGAGTTGTCCCTGCACTATGACAATCTTCAAACTTTGGTTCCCAGTCTGGACATCTTCGAGCAATGTTTTTTTTCGTCAGTTTACTTTCAATGTTTTCTTTCCTCTTTTTCCCATTTTCATTCAACTTCTCATTTTTTAATATCTCTCTTTTGCATGCAGCAAAGCTTTCCCGCCCAGAATTTTTACTTTTCTCCAACCTCAAATCAGAAGGGCATTTTATCTTCCTGCAATAACTCTTCAGTCTTGTACATCTGTTTTGCTTCCACTTTTTGATCTCCATCCTACCCAATTCCATAGCGGAAAGGTGTTTGCTGTATTTACTAAACACATAATCAAGGTCCGTCTTGCGGTGAAATTCACAATCTGAAATCACTTCATCCTCGTTGAAAAAACAAGTAATACTTGAACTAGAAACTGTTGCTGCATCAAAGTCGCCATTTTTCAAAGATTCTGAACAAAATCCATAAAGATGTTTTAACAGCTCTCGTTCTAGATCTTGCTTTTTACTTTGAAAGTGAATTTCACCGACTTCCTCATGATTATGGAGTTGTGGGTATTTGTTTCTCTTTTTATGCGGCTTCTTTCTAACTTTAATCGGAGCCCCCACAGGACTTTGATACCGACTTTCAGCTCCGAGATGATCTGAAACACACGTTACCATATTTAATAATTTAAAACAAAGATTAACAACCAAAAGAAGGAAAATTTTTCTAAACTAGTATCACAGAAAGTAGAAGAAGATGTGATATTCAGATTTTGGCTTTGTTTATGTATACCTTGGAGAAATGTAATTTTCCAAAAATAGCAAGAATAACTTACTTTCAACTTGTGGTGCAATAAAAATGTCGATTGAAATAAGAGCCACCCCAAGTCCCAGGCCAGCTGGCACACTACCCCTCCCTCCTCCCCTTCCCTCCTCTTCCCTCCCCTCCCCACCCTAGCTTTTTATCATTTAATACCGAAACTAAAATGGCAACTAAAACAAGGTTAGATCGGCCAGTTAGAAAGTGAGATTGCAGAGAGCGTTTAGTATATAAAGTTTTTTTTCCTCTTTAATCTGTACTTTGTGTAGAATAATCCAGTGTAAAAAAACTATTGCATGGATATTCAATGCCATGCGATCGCGGAATGGAATTTAGAAAAAACATGGCGGCTATGTTAGAAATAACCATACGGTTTTCGAAGCCCGCTTATCTGTTCATGCAAAAATGAATGAAACAAATGAAGCAAAAGAATTTAACCTCGAGACAGAAAAACCCACAAGAGAAAAAAACCTTGAAAGTTTGCAATTCAATCCGCCAGTTTACAGACAAAGATATTATGCTGTTGGGGAAATCATTAAGAACTGTCAGGCTAAGAAGGCGAGTGTTCTAGTTAGAATCATGTGGTCAACATGGAGTATTATTCCACGAATTGATAAATAGACTATCCCAAAGTTAACAAAGTATATTATAATTTATTCATACGTAACTTCATATTTTTTTTATTCGTTTATATTTTCCTTCACAGTCCAGCATGTGACCATGCACCTCCCCCCTCCCCATCCCCGCCGGCATGACATTGATTTATAAGTGTATTACTATGATAACACAGAAAAATATTTCTAATGTGGTTTAATCAACTCTAAATACACTAATGCATTCCATTCCTAACCAACCTGCATACTCTTAATTTTTTCCATTTTACTTTAACAAAACAATTTTGAATGTATATACTAATAATTTAAGGTTCAAGATTATTTTTTAACAATGGTTCATTATTTTGCAGTTTTTTACTTGCTATGTAAAACTTTGCAGTTCACAATATAAAATTGTCACTACAAAATAACAGTGGTGTAAACCTATAACTTTTTTTTTAAATTTAATCTAATTGGTTTTTAGTATCTTATGAGATTGGCTGAAGTGTCTACTTTAAAATATCTAGATATTTTGACTTTCAGAATTGGTATCAAAATTGAATTTCTATCAAAGCTAGTATTATGTGGCGGTATTTTCTTCGTAGATACTGTTGCCATAACAATGGTTCCATCATCACTTCATCGTAATTTTATGTGACATCATTAATTTTTTATATTTTCAAGATTCCATACAAGACTAGCTTTTGGTTAAGATGTTATTTTAAGTGTTTAATAACTTACAGGTCCTTGACTTTGGTTGTTCTGAGGGAAAACTGATAAGATACCTTATAAGTGAGGAGAATTCCATTGAAATCCTGGTAGGTGTGGATATTGATGGCAGTTTACTGGAGATGAACCAAAACCGCATCAAACCATTCACTTGTGACTTCCTGATGCCAAGAGATTCACCTCTTACTGTCAGCTTGTATCAAGGTTTGTAACACAATTGCGTTAGTATAAACATTAGAGAGACTGTTGTTGCAAGTAGTTTTATTATTTCTCATTTCAAACAATATTCTCCACTTGAATGCAAATGTTTAGTATCTACTACAGTTTGTACAAATATTTACTGCAGCTAATAACAGTCATCTATTACTCGAACCTAGTCAATCATCTAGAAGTATTATCTACTGTTAGTATGAATTTCTTAAACAAAAGTTAAAACTTTTTGTTAATTTTGTATGATATTATTAATAGTATTTAATCAGAGTGGAATTTGACAGTATTAACCCTACTGTGTCTTGATCTTTCTAAGAAAGATTCAGATTTCCATACATTCAACTTGTTTGGAAAAACATCCAATGGAAAACAATAAATCTGTCAAAAAAAGAAAAATTTTGTCACCCAGTACTTCAGTTTCCAAATTTTGAATAGTTTTGGAGAAAGTGAAAATTTTTAATACTCTTTATTCATTAGCAATAACATTTTATTTAGGTTCCATTGAAGAAGCTGATAGAAGGTTTTGTGACTTTGATGTGGTTGCCTGTGTTGAATTGTAAGTAGTCTAGAATCTGTAGATAAATCTGGAGCATGAGCAAAGACAAGACTTTTCCCAAGGGGGAGAGGGAGGCAATAAAAACTATTTTCTTAAAAAAAAAATTTATTTTAAGGAGCATTGTAACTCGCAGAATATCTCTCAACATAAAGATAGCATAATCTTGCCCTGTACTCAGAGTACACCTTCAGTGTACAACTGAATCATTAAAGGGGATACAAAATTGACATATCTGCATCTGCCATCCATTGCTCATTGACCCTTCAAGTATCTCAAATGCATGCAGAAATTTTTTCTTAACAGTTCAAAAAACTCTCCCTTGGCTTAGTTTCTAGCAAATGCCCTGTACTTGATATTAAATAAATAAGCTTACTATAAATGCTACCTAATAATACTATAGGCACTGATGCTATCAGGTGTTTAAAGCACAAGATTTACAGTCTGGTTGGTGGTTCTGATGTGACATCAGTGTGATTGGAAGAGTAGCTTCTCCCATACTTACCAGTACAAGTAGCGTGTGAACTACTGGCTCAAAACTTTCCATCAAGTCTTTTTATTGTTCGTTGCCATTGTCCCATGAGACCTAGAAAGACTATTTGGCTCATATTGTGCCCAGACCAATCTTACAACACTATTATAATATATACCATGTGAAGAAGTTGATCCATCAGAATCTTTTAGAAATTTCACCTTAGAAATCCAAAAAAAAATGTACAGCTGTAAGATCAGAGTACTCAACCATCATCTTGACTTTAGAGATGGCAGGATATGAAAAATGTTTTCTGATATTTCCTTTTATAAAATAATATCTTTACTGATTATATAAATACAACAGAATTAAAAAGAATGAAAAACTTAGAATATATAGTTATTGAATGATATATGTGCAATGTTTTGGGCAAAGAATATTAATTACAATGATTTTAACATGCTTTTCTTTCAAGAATTGAACATCTGCAGCCCCCAGTTCTTGCAAAGGTGCCATCAGTGCTACTTGGTCAGTTGTCACCCAAAGTTGTCATGGTAACAACACCCAATGTGGAGTTCAATGTTCTGTTTAGTGGTCTCACTGGATTTAGACACTGGGATCACAAGTTTGAATGGACAAGAAATCAATTTGAAAACTGGTGACTTGTAATTATATTCTCTTTTAAGTATTAGTTATACTTGAATGTCCAATTATGGTATTACTTTCAAAATGCTTTCTGATCTGAGTAGTTAACTACTGGAGACCCTCAACTATTGATAATTTGATTTTGCTTTTTCAGACCACACATATTTGATAAATATGAAACTAGGAATTGGTAGGTAGAATATGCTTGGAAGATGAGGATATTTTAGTGCTAGCCTATATCAAATTAAAAGGATTTTTATGTTTTGAACATTAGCCCCATGTCATTACAACATCAACTCCACATACAGTGATGATCCAAAAGTATAAATCTCAAGTTGTCTTAAATTCACATTGAGTGTTAAAATGCTTGCATTAGTTAAACTGAAACTGAAACTGTGGATTGCAATTCAGGGCAAAAGATGCTGCTAGAGATTATGGCTACACTGTATCATTCAAGGGAATAGGAAAAGGACCAGAGGGGAGCGAGGCTCTTGGTTATTGCTCGCAAATGGCTGTATTCAATCGAGATGATAGTCAGTGCCACTGCAGGGCTAAAAATAAAGACATGGGAGAACCATATGCATTGGTAAGACACCTAAAATGACAGTTTGTTGATAAGTTATTTATTTTGTTTCTTTTTTTAGAATTCACAATACTGCTTTCTTCATCCCCCTTTTTATAATTATTATTTAAACCAATCCCAAACCTCTTCTAGTTTGCCCTCAATCTATCCAATAATCTGCTCTTCCTTAAATATGTGGTAAACCATAAACTTAGAGTGTTAACAGGATTAGTGATTGGTTATGAAGCTCGAGAGGGGCTGGATCATTTTACAGCACAGAATTTGTTTGACAAAATAGTATGTTGATTTATGTTAAATTTTGCAAGGTTAGTTTTAAAATAGATCGGTCATGGTTAAACAGAGTTATGAACATTGTTTATACTCAGGTTTCCTTGAGTCACACAACTGCTCTATGAATATTTTACAATCTTGAGTGTAGATTATGTGCTTAATCTTATTCGTCACTGGCATCCAAGGCATCCCAAGCTTACTTGAAATGCGAGTTTGTGATGCCTAAAATAAGCAGGCTTAAGAAAAATATAAAAATAAAATAACATACTTTATTTAATGTTTTTACGCACAGAGAGTGATTGCCCAATCTGTAATGTCCTGAAATGGAAATGGCTTTACCGGAAGTGTGAATCTCTTAGCTTGCTGCACTGCATTATGGGAATGTAGCACCCCGCCATTTTTGTAGTTATTTTTGTAGAATGACGAGTGTCATAAAATGTGTGCTTTGATCCGTCTTGATTGTTCTTTGGCAGCATAGTGCCAGGGGAAGTAGATTTTTAGGTTTTCGTCAGCCAGTTTCAGAAAACTGGTGAGGAATTTTGATCAACTTTCATCTTTCATCACCAAATTTCATAACCTAAAATTGCAACACCACCCCCCCCCCGGATAAAGTCGATATGGAGTCCCAGGAGTACATTTAATGGTACTTATAACAATAATACCTCAATGACTTTATTGTTGGCAAGACAGACCAACTGAAATTTTGGGGAAGCAAAGAAATAACTTCAACTGTAACAAGTACAATAATGTTTTTAAACAGAATCAATGGTCGCTCGAGCGCGAGGTCTTGGTAGTCTCGTTTTGAAGAAGCATGAATGGCCTAGAAACGAGGCAAGTCGAAGTCATCGCTTCGGAACGAAACTGAAAGGAAATATTCTCCCAAAAAACATCATCAGCTGCCAGAAATTGGTTTTCATTGTATCTTTTGTATACAAAGCTAAAACGCAACGAACTTTTTTGGTGCGGGGCTCAAAACACATGCGGGCGCTGACGAGAACCTAAAAATCTACTTCCCCTGGCCTAAATTATTGTACAATCTCCCAAGCCCTAGGCTCATTTTAAGTGATCAACGACACAGATTTTGGCGTGAAGACCTGTCACCACACTGTACATGGACGCCATTAGTTTACCTCGTGTAGCCTTGCTTCCGTGAGAAAATCCATGATGTCACCTTCAAGATGGCGGACTGTGATTAAGGCGAATTTCTGGAGGAAGGAAAACCGGAAATCCCGGAAAAAATCTGTTGGAGTAAGATTGAGATCACTAAATCTCAGCCCACGTGCGAATCCCGGGATTCAAACTCGTGCCTTTAGTGATGGGAGGAGTCACGAATGATAACCTCTAGGCCAACCTGACTCCCCCAGTAAGGTATTAACTTGCTACATAATACCCCGGGGGGTACTCACCAGAATTTCGGGTGGGGGTGTGCCGCAGGACCTTCACAAACCTGACCCTGTTCTAGACTAGAAATGGCTTGATTTTGATACCCTGTTCTAAACTAATAAATATTAAACAGAGGTCAGGCCTGTGAATCATGAAAAAATTCATGCACATCGAAACCCAGTCAAACCAATTCTCATATCCGGGAAGAATTGTTGCACCCTGTACTAAACAGTTTGTAAATATTGCAAAATTTTAACCCTGTTCTAAACAAAATTTTCCGTGATTTATACACCCTGTTCTAGACTGGATAGTCTGAAAACCATACCCTGAACAGCGGCAGGTATTGTCAATATATGGGAGTACCCCCCTGGCATAATACCCAGGCTAATAAGTAAGGGTGTGAGTTATTTTAAAAACCATTGTTTTATCTTCCGTTGCCAGATAGCCAGCGTCGAACACCCTTACAGAAAGTATAAGATTTCTAAAGAGAAGCAAATCCTTTATGAAGTTGAACACAAACTGTGGTTTTTGTCTCATCAACAAGAAGAATCTGATGACGAGAATGATGACCATTTGAGCGGTGAAGAGAGTGAGACTTGGACAAAGATAATTTTACTGGAATGGTTATTCAGATCACCAACGCTTGCAAAGCTTTGTGGTACAATCGACAGACTGAGGTATTTTATAGTTAAAATAAATTCAATCATTCAAGCCAAGTTTGTCTTTGTTTTTCAATAAAGTATATAGATGAATCTCATTTTTTTCTTCTTATAATTCCTGCTCACAAGCTTCAATAAAATTACGATTTTTCCTTCAACCACGGTTTTCGAGTAATGGTAAAAAGAAGCTTAAACAGCACACAATTTGCCTCTACATTACCCGTCAGCGCATTTACCAGCCGATACGAGAAGCTTTTGGCTTTATCAGAGCAACTCAAAGATGTATAACGGTTATTGTGATTGAGTTTGAATCGGGGCTGTTAACAATGACGTCACGAACGATCTCCGCAGTTTAGAACGCCTGGAAAAAAATTCAGGCTTCAAAGTATTGCGGTTGGCCGATAAACTTGTCTTATTTTATTCGTTTAGTTCTTTCTTCGAATTCCATGCAGGCTTGAGTTGTTTACACATAATCCTGGAGAAGTCGCCTGGAATTTTTGAGCAAAAGAGTACGAACCTTGTTCGCCTATACAACGCTAACTAATGGTAAAGTAGAGTTATGTAGAGTAAGATTCTTGTTTTCTTTATTCTTTGCACGTCTTATTAACGCTTTGTTAACTTTTTGAAAGTTAGCATCACAATTTTGTGAACGTAAAAGCTGATGGAAGAATTATTCATTGTTATGAAAGAAGTTAAGTTCTTCTTCTTTTTGTAGATCGGTGATTGAAGAACATTCGAAATACACGTTAAATGAAGACGGTGACGCAATTTTATGGAAACCACCGGAGCCGGAATGGAGCAGTGATGATACCGATGATGGTAGTGGTGATGATGTAGATCATAACAAAGGAGAACCAAACTTATGGAACAAGAATCAGTTTTCTACTCATTCAGAAAACTGGGTTGAGGAAAATTGGGACGAAGAAAACTGGGATGAGGAAAATTGGGACGAAGAAAATTGGGATGAGGAAAATTGGGACGAAGAAAATTGGGATGAGGAAAATTGGGATGAGGAAAATTGGGAAAGTAAATGCAGTGAGGAAGAAGAAACAAAAAACAGTTGTAAAACAGAAGTTTGTTGGAAATTATTTGATCAGAGTGATAAATATTGGGGTAAAAATCCAAACTCCGAAGATACTGTGAAAGGTGAAAAAAATGCCAGTGATAAGGAGTTTGAAAGTGATAACTGTGAAATTAATGAAATGCTTTATCATACCAACCATGGAAGGAACTGGAGGGCTAGAAACGAGTCCGTGAGCAGTGATGATAACTGGGATTCGGTTTTTCCAGGTTCCGATGATGACGGAATTTGCTGGATAACATCGACAGAAGATAGAGAGGAGGTTACCTGATCATTCGATTTCATTATTGCTATCATGAGCTTATCAAGCAAAGTTAATTTGCATATGCAAATGCAAAAAAACGACAGCTTTCCCCTAAATGTTTCAAATTTCAGGGAAACTACTTAGTTATCTATTTTGTTGTGTAACAGTGCAATAGCGCGATTATTTATAGTATAGTTCAACTTGTCATAAAATGCTGCTCCAAATTTTTCCATAAGAGACAAAATTTTAAAAACCTATGGATTCTTTAGGGCGGCGTGGTTGGCGCAGTTGGTTAATCTCTTTCCAACTACAAGTTCCCCGGTTCGATTCCTCGCCTCTTCCGAAATTTGAACATTTGTGTGACCTTCTTTACTGAAAAGCTTACTCTTGGGTGCCAAATAAACGCCCCCCCCCCCCTCTGCGTATTAAAATTTCAATTTTTTCCGAC